>JASEVX010000001.1:63581994-63701100 GCA_031761405.1 Serripes groenlandicus
GACTGATGCGAGCATAGTTTGGAACCCGCTTATTTACGGTGGTCTGACCTCCGTCATGTTGTCCATTGACAAAGTCTGGGTACCAGAACTCGTTATCACGACATCGTCATCTCACATAGTCAGCTTTGGGCAAGACTGGCAGAAAGTGTTATATCTAGCGAATGGTATGGCGGTTTGGACAACTGGTGGACTTGTGAGGGGAACGTGTTCCATCAATGTACGTAACTATCCATTTGACACCCAGAAATGCGTCTCTCAATTTATTCCGGGACCGTACTACGCACGTGATGTTTCGTTTGTCGCTGCATCCAGTGAAGTGAATATGTCTGTATATGCCGGTAACGTCATCTGGGATCTCCATAAGGCAACTGTAGGCACGTACCTTGTCAACAGTCGATCTCAGCTCGATGTGACACTCAACCTACGACGGAAGTCTGCATTTGTCGTCATCAACGTGCTCATTCCGTTGGCCTCGCTTAGCTTTCTCAACATACTTGTGTTTCTACTGGTGCCCTGCTCTGGTGAGAGAATATCATACAGTATAACAGTGCTGTTGGCGATTGCTGTGTTCATGACGATTATTAGTGATACATTGACCAAAAGCTCGGAACCAGTGCCGCTGATATCCTACAAACTTATGACCGACATGATCATCAGCGCCCTTATTACTGTTGTGGCTGTCCTAAATCTCAGCCTCTACCATAGACCGGAATCCAGAGACATACCAAAATGGTTGAAAACCTTTTACATGAAAACACACACGCATATGAGGTTTTGTCCGAACAGAATTAAACCAAAGTCAAGATCAAGAGATGTTATTGGTGTTCATCTAAACGAAACTAATGGATATCAAAAGGAAAAAGCGGACATCATTTCCGTGATAGAATGTAACGATGGTGTAGACGCGAAGGGTAATGAAGATTCGACTGATGACAATCAGGAACAACACGAAGAGGTTCATATCACATGGAAACAAGTCAGTTTTATGGTTGATGCTCTGTCCATTGTGATCTTTACGAGTGTTTCAGTCTTGAGCTTTCTCATCTTTATTATGTATTTGTATTTCTAAACTATATTATATGACAAAACCTTATTCTTGAATGTATTACATTACGAAATCGTGTTTAGATTTCCTAAATCTTCGAGTGTTTCTTAATTATTGTATTTGCAGTGTCACGAGAACGGGCGGATAAACGATCATAGATCTATGTTTAGAAAAATCAGCCGTGGTCGAGTGGATAATCGTTCCGAGTTTGAACTTCGCTGGCTGCGGCCATGGTGGAGTGTCCTTTAACAAGCCACATTTCCTGGCCTAGTTATGGTGTATCACACAGCGATCATGAATAAGCGTCCCTTCAACGTGGTATGACTGCAACATTGTTGAAAATGGAATAAATCAAATCAACGTATAAGATATGTGACTTACTTTGCGTTTCCTCTGTCAGCTTGAACCAATTGCATAATATGATATATTTATACTCGCCTGCTTTTAACATAATATTATCTTAAGAATCGTTGGAAAACGCATGAAGCAGCTTGATATTAAACGAATAATTTAACGCACCGTTTATGAATTGTCCGCTCATAAGCATTACTCTTTTTTCCACGATTGTTTCAAATTTGTAGACCCAAACTTATCGGAAAGTGTATATCAATTGAGTCGTCTTTGTTTGCAAATACTTTTTAAAGAGTCAATGTTTTTTTACCATTTCCCTCATACGACAATATTGGAGCACTGACATTGAAAACATCTAGGAAGAACAATGACATATCTTTATATATGAATTTATAGAATACGTCGTGTTCAGCAAATGTGTCTGCAAAGGGTGACGGGTTTAAAACAAATGAAATTGAAGACATACCATTGTTCATATAGGTATACTTGTCGTCACGGTGCGAACACAATCATATAGGAAAAACAGAGTCACGATTTCCATTTTTTTCATGTACGGATCATTTCATGAATTTTGATGTTTCATACGTTTCGTTGAAAATATCGATTAATTCAGTGTTGACTGAACAACTAAGATGTAGGAATTGAAACTTGATTGATTAATCGGGGTTTGACGCCGTTTTCAACAATATCAAGACATATCACAGCGACCAGTGCACCTATCTATGTGTTGACTGGCTTTCTCACAAACACCAGTACTCCCCACAACAATCTTTTCAACATATTTTTTAAGCGCGTTGGTGGGAAAAGTCGGATAGAATATTGGCCGAGTTGGGGTTCGAACTCGCAACCCCTGGATTGACAACCAGCGTCGCTATCGACCCAGCTTCGGGGCTCAGCAAAAGACATGTAATGTTGCCGAAAGGACTGCAAAGAACAGAAACATGTGGATTGAATGATGACATAGGGGTGCCATGTAACTCTTGGTATGAAAAGAATAAACGCTATTCTAAAGTATGTGTGAACTCAGTTAAGAACATTTCAGAAAATTATTTCTAGAAAGACAGATATTCGTATTCATTTCTGTAAGTGAAGGCACAGACGACAATAATACAAATGTACGTAATGCAACATTTCACTGTAGTGTCAATTTAAAAAAAGGTATAACCATTTTATACAATATGCTATTTATTTGATGAGAAAAAAAAAATCCAAAAAGGTCAGCCTTTCTTTAATTTAACTGTTTTATATAATATTAGCTATTTAATGTCCTAGTGCTTTCAATGAGGCAACTAGGAAGAAAAACACCCATCCAGGCTTCTAAAATGGCCGAACTGTGTTGTGTGCCTTAATACTATGCCGCTAAATGCATGCTACTGTAATATTAACCCCAGCGTTACGTTATAAAATTCAATCAATATCAGATATCAGAAAATAATGTCACGGATGAAACTCACAGGAAGATATCAAGATGATCTCAACCTGAGACTGTCGTCCTTTGATAAGAACTCTTACGAACTATTTTATTAAAACAAAAACAATAATGAAGTAAATACCAACTCTCTTATTATACTCTATTCCATTGAATCATTACGACTTAACCCTTTCCCTCATACGACAATTCTGCAGCAGACGACTTTGAACATATTTTGTCAAAAAATGGAAAATCTCTATAATTGAATGGATAACCTATGACAAAAAGAGGAAAACATTGTGGCAAAAGGAGAAATTGCACGTTTTGTGCAATTTCTTCTTTTGTCACAATGTTTTCAAAAAGCCATTTGCTGCAGAGGCGTCAGAAAGCGTCTATATGAGGGAAAGGGTTAATACTATTTTATGTATGTATATTGTAAAAGAGAGCTTATGTATTTTATGTAATTGTAAATGTAAGCAAAGATATGAATAAAGATTAAAAATTAAAGAAATATGAGTACTGAACGATCTAGACCAAGATTAAATGACATTCGAAATGATTGTGGCCGAATGAGAAATTGCTCATGATTAGCAATTTTATCTTTTGCTACATCTTCTTTCAGTATTTATACCAAATCTATAGCCGTTTTCTGTATGTTGTAGTAGATGTTATTGAGGTCGTCTGCTGCACATTTGTGATATGAGGGAAAGAGTTAAGGCAGGTATTTGTCTCGCTATTAAATATCATATCGGAATACGCTTACCGAACAAACATGATTCTTTGTCATTAATATGTTCCTTATGACAAAAGCTATGCTTTAGGCGTATCTTGAATTCGCGTATTTTGAGTTTGTCTTCTTTTTCTGAAATGTTTTCAAACCTCGTCTGTCGAATTAGCGTTAGAACTTAGAAGACCTCTGCATTATTGTCATGGAAATGGAAACGTTTTCTGAACAAACGGTGTTGTTGGGTTGACGTAAAATTTTACATGTGACAATATCTGAGTGATATGAATATCTTGAATTACTTCATTTCACGTTTTATGTTCATAATAGTTTTTATTATTGCCGCTTGACTTAGTAACAAGCTGCTTTTGTGTACCTACTTATTCACATCTTCTATTACAAACCGGCGATTTTCTGCTGTGTTGAAGCGTATAAATGGTCTGATAAAACGTTTAAGTAGTTTAAAGCTTTTAGACGAGCCCCATGTCGTTTTTATAATTCGAAGATAGCATGATTTGTGTGTTTGCTCGTAGGCCTATGGTGTTTTACAGCACCTTTTAAACGTCACAGTTATCAGTTATATCACAGCGTTTCCTTGCTAAGTTACCATCACTACTGGTTCATTTTATCCTGGCACCAGCGAGTCAGTCGTAATGCTAAACCCCACAATCATGAGCGCCGAGGAGGAACATCCATTATTACCATATTTAAAGTATTTGGTATGTCTCGGTCGGGGGGATTGAACCTGCGATGTGAAGCACCCGAGGCGGTCGATCCATTACACCATCGAGGCGGTTGAGACGGCATGAATACTGGATAAAAAGATATCGATATGAAAATAAAAATAGAATTAAGTTAACGGACGTATATCAACAGTTTGTTAAAAACGGAATCATTTATTAAGTATCTTTGTGAAGGCCTCGACAGTTTCATACCATTGTTTCAATTCAACATATCTACTATTTTTTATATGAATACATTCAGGTAAGAGGGTCGGTAAAACCTGAATAATGAATGTAATGCTTTGAACTTACACATTTTTCAAATAATGTTCATATCGATTGATTAGCAGTTCAAACAAGTTGTTATTCCTCATACCTTTTCATCAGCCTCAATTGACACATTGTTAATATTCCAGAAATATGGTTCTTTCCGCTATTTAGTTTGACAATTTTAAAGTGCTGTAGCTTTTATTTGATCGACGACTTTTTGTAGCATGGCGGCCTGTACTATCTAGTAACAGGATGCTCAATTTGTTTTGCCGTTTGCGAAAGAATCTGAAGAAATAAAGGTCAAAGCTAATTATAGATGTCAACGATAAATGCACCGATGAACTAATTACACTTATATATATATAAATCACACATGAAGTACGTATTCTCACAAATACTGCGGGCTTAATTACAGTTAGCCGTTGATTAGTCACAACAGCATTCACTCATAGATTCATCCACTAAGTCTAGCATTACATTTGTGGAACAAGCATTGTACGAATAATTTTAAATATAAAAACTTACTTATATTTGTAGACAAGAACTGCCTTTTTTAGATCAGTGTGTACAGATACATAATAACGCCAAGGTCTCTTTGCTTTCAGAGATTCGTGCTAATTGCGACCTTCCATATCAGTTGATAACCTGTTTAAGGGGATCTATAAGTAAATAATATCAATATAGTTTTGTCCTAACTTTTCGAACAACTATTAGCATTTCCATGAAACAGACGACTTGGCATCTGTATAGCAGACACTTATTGAAAACATTCTTGAAGCAGGATAAATAGCTCAAAATACGCAAATTCCTCACATTGTCTTCCAAATTCGGCAGATGTTTTACCTCGAATGTTTTCAAAGGAGTCGATATTTAAAATATTATTTTAACTTAACGGTAAATCTCCCTGTGTAGATCGACAATCTTTATATTCATTCAAAGTATTTCTGTCATTGTGGTGCACCCTGGGTACATTCAACTCGCTTTTTATAGCTATTTCATAATGCTCTGGACAATCTGCTATTTACACCTAAACAACGGATGAACATTGAAAATATTTTTGGTTAAGGAGAAACTACTTAAAACAAGCATGTTCGATACTCCCTACACGTTCCCCAACAAACCCAATATCCGGGTATTATTGTATACTTTGATATTGTTCCTTCTATTTTACATTTGGAAAAAGGATACAGTATTCGTCGATATTGCACGGGTTGATATTGCACGAATTCATATTGCACACAGATCTTTTTCACGTGCTGCTAACAGTGTGTGTATACCACGTGACTTTTGACGTCATATTTGCATTGTCAGACAGCAATAATTGCTCTTGATAAGAAGTAAAAACAATGGTAACTTTTTTATTTCTTCACCCTTTTTAATGAAACATGGCTCAGTCTACGCCGCTTACAATGTCCTATCTCCGTTTTGTTTTTTACAGGAGTTTGATTGGTGGTCTAGCTTTTTCAAACACTTGTTCTCAATATCCAGTTTTGATAATGCTCCGTCTGTCGGCGATCTTAATACATTTTGAGAAAAGGTTCGTCAAAGTGTTTGAAAAAACTAATCACTAATCAAAATCCGTTTAAAACTGGTTTCAATGACATCGGTATTTGTAGACTGTCATTTTGCTATATATTCGCTATATTCATAGTTGTTTCTGATAGTCATTGACGATCTATATAAGTTTATCTCAATCAAACATGACGAACAAAATCAAGTGGGATTTAATAACAACTAGGATGAATGTGCAACTAATTGTTTTAAAGGTAGATGTTCTGATTATTTTTGTCATTCTCCGATGTGAAGTTTATCAACGCAGAATAGAAGATGTGTTCGCTTTACTGAAAATTCTGTGAGGTCAAAGGGGCATCTAAATCGCAATAAAGAACACAAATATCCAGGCGTACCAGAATAGGATAAAACACGAGTTCTTTATGAAATACACTGTTAGAAAAAGCATTACACATCATTTTGTCGACGATTCAATTTCGAGTAGAGAACAACAATGGCGGTTCGTAAATTATATTTTCCACGACCCTAGCAACTAACGGAAAGGACAGTATAATTGCGCGATAGGTCGTTAATGTTTATTTATCTAAACAATTCAAAACGAGTGCTAATTTTTTAAATAGTGAAGTGTTTCAAACAAACAAAACGAAACATTTAAATACCCAATATCAAATTATACAATAAAAAGGTTATTGCATGATTATGGGAAACTATTGTGTTGGGACTCGTTCCTTCTGCGGAGTTCTGCACTCGCAAGCTCGTGCAACTCAGCCGAACGAACTCGTCCAACACAATATTTTCCCATATAGATGCAATAACCTATATAACGTTTAATTGACTCGCTTGTCGTTATGTCCGATATAAACAACTCGCATATCGATATACGACTTTAAACGGCAAGTTGAAGATTGTAGACCAAAGTTTGCTTTCATATTTGTTTAGTCTAATAGAACGCATACGAATTTAAACAACTCGCATATTAGTATAGTTTTATCCAAGGCGTCCTTTATTCAAAACTGATACATGTTTATCAACTTTTGTTAAAGAGTTTTTTATAAATATTGAAAAGTAAGTTTGGGTGATGATACCAGTTGCAGGAGTTTAGCAGGATAAGTGTTAAACTTCCTCTAATTCAGGCGGCATGATGAGCCAGTCCATGTTAAAAGGTACACGTTGGCATTTCCGTAAATCAGATCAGCATGTCCATTTCACCAGTCTTGTCGAAATCTATGCAAGTTGACAGAAGCTTCTACCAAGGTTATGTAAGTAACAAATGAATGGTGTAGATCTTCTGCATCAGATTGTTACGGATGCTCAATCTGGTCAGGGTTTTCACTGTTAACAAAGGTACCTCGCTCGTCCAAAGATCGGACTCATGTTTGACAACTTTGGCATTAGATATGTTTCCAATAACATTGCTGGAGAAGGATACATTTCTTAAAACACGTACACGTATCTTTATTAGACATTTGTTTATAACATTTACGAAATAACGGGTCATCTTACATGTATATCACTATGTCTTACTATATTTCAGATAAATCAGTGATTTATCTCACCGTTAATTTCTTAAGTCGACATATTAAAAGATGTTGGCGGCTCAAAGTTTCCTTTGTTAGGTAGGCAGTACATGGTCAACTTTTTTATTATCAGAAGAAAGGTGTGTTCGAAAAGAATACACATGCCAAATATGAAAGCCCTTTTACCGACTGATCAAAAGTTCTGATAATGTTAAAGACTTTTATTTCTTTACCCAGTCTAGTTTCTCGGCTAAGAACCCTTGTGGTTGTAAAGAAACTCCAGAAAGTTGAAGTCATAAAGCTACTTAGTGCTCAGTTAAACGTAAACAAATTATATAGAAAATGAAACACAAAAAATAAATGCGGGAGTGAACACATGCTGACATATCACTTAGTTTGTTAAAACTTTTTTTGATATTCCGGAATACAGTCTCCTGAAAAATCTCTATCATTCAAAGCATTTATAAAAAAGTGACCCTTGATTATAAAATTTTAATTCATTTTAGTAGGCACACTAATATCAGGTTTAAAATTAAAACACAAACAAGGGGAGGATGACTGTAATTCATGTATATAATTGGAAAGAACTTCTGGCTTAAAAGTGGTAGAGCATTTTATCAATCCGATAGAAGTCGACGAAGACTTGTACGCTCTTTTCGCGAAACGTCAATATTTAAATTCAATTTCACTTAAAGGTCATGCTAAAGTTTAAAAAGCAATTTTGACTTTAAAAGGGGGAAGCTTCTTTTAGAAATTCGTCAGAGCTGTTCCAAGTTAAGTAACTAAATCCTTACTTTCGCATGAATCATGATATCAATACTTTTGTAATTTAAGCTGTCCCACCTTTGAGCTCAGGGTTTTTTGGTACTTTCGTTACGACTGTCTCGCTGGTGTCATCAACAAATGACCAGTAGTAGTTAAATTACCCAGGTAACGCCGTGATATAACTTAAAACGTGTCGATGGCGGCGTAAAGCCACACAAACAAATACTTTTCTCGAAAAGTCAAATTCTCAAAATGAATTTCACTAAATCACATATACATAATTATTCACATACAATGTATTTAGCCCGTAAACTCAATTCTCTATATGACCTGTACCCACTATTTCCAATTTCTTTTTCAACGAAATGTCAAATTTCAAAAATCAATTTCACTAAATCACATAGTCATGCACATAGCCCGTAAACTCAATTTCCTATATGACTAGCAGTCCGTTAGCGACACGCAACCAGTTCAAGTCATAAACTGTATGATCTTAATCATGCGATTTGTCAAACCAACTACAGATGTGTTAGCCATGCTTTTCCCTTTCAATTATATCAACGCGTTTCCTGTTTTAATTTACAAAATCGACAGCAAAGATTGATTTTGCCATCGGGACATTAATCGTTATTCTATATACATAAACGGTGACAAGAGGTTAGAGGCCAGTACCAATTATGCTTGATAACAATTTAAATATGAGAACATTCAAGTGTTAAAAGGTGGTGAACTCCAGATGGAGATCAACATTTTGAAATGATGAAACTTCTGCAAATATTGCTTATAGTGACAACTAAGTAAGTGATAAATTGTTCAAAACTATTTTGGCAGTAAATGTTGACAAACAGTCAAGTAGAAGTCATGAAAATGTAAACAATTTGGATTACTGGGTTGTCTACCTAGTATAAATGAAGCATAAACTATCACTATTTTGATGTGTATTGTACTTGAAAGTGAGTTATTACTCTATTGATATATCTCAGAATTATGATTTTAATATTTGAAAAAAAAAAATAAAAAAAAATCAACAGTTTTAAAACGTTGACTATACTATCTATATCAGCACCTTTAAGATTCCTTACATTTTACATTCTTTTCAATGAGGTCTTTGATCAACAACAGTGGTCAAACAGTGTTTTTTGTCTAGTGATCGTTTCCCAATTCCATTTCTTTTAACATTCATGGTAATCGGAAGAGCCCGTACAATGAAAAAGTTTCTCCATCTTACACGGAAGAGAATAATACTACGTTATTCTTCATTCATTACTTTAAGTGTCCACAATCACCAGCGCCAAATTCATCTTGATGAGACGCTTCTAAGAATGCTCGCAGTATGGTTGTTGTTTTTGTTAACTGTTTCACTGCCGAATTTCACAAAAGTAGACTCTTCCATGCTGAAAATTGGACCACTCCATTTTAAGTCCAACAGGAACTTTGGTAAATATAATGTCACATCTGAATATGCATTGTTTGCAAAAGTATGTTATTGCCTTTGGCAGCAAAGAGTTAAAGCAAGAGATAGAACTATTGTGTTATATAATTATTCTAGTTATCTTTGTATGCTAATGTTTGAAAACCGAAACCCATAGTTCGTTGTACACGATTTTAATCGTCGTTGAATAACGCTTTATACTATAATGAGTAATGCCAGCTTAACGCCGTTTTCAACAATTTCGCTTACCGACATATCACTGAGGCCAATTAGTTTACCCATCTGGTTCTTGACTTTTTCACAGCGGAACTACACATAACAGTCTTATACAAGCAATGGGCTATTTTTCTTACATACATTTATATTGTTAGCCCTTTGGAAGAAGACTAATGATGCTTGTCGATTCGCCGTCATTAAAGACTATAAAATGCGTTTATGTTGCGAATGTGTGAGAACTTGTAAAAACCTATGGCGATGATTCTAGACCCATTTTGTCACCTGGATAAGGGCTGACCCTTTCTCACATACAGACGCTTTCTGCCGCCTCTATCGCTGACGACCTTTGAAAACATTGAGACAAAAGGTATAATTGCCCATAATGAGCAATGTCTCCTTTTTCTACAATGTTTAAATTTTATTCAATAACTGTTCATTCAGATACAGAGAGTTTATATATATGTTTTACTAAATATTGTTAAATCCGTCTGCTGTCGAATTGTTGTCAACTGGTGCAGGTTTAATGACCTCACTTATAGCTGATTAGAGGAGTACCCTTTCCCACATGAAGACGCATTTTGACGCAATAGCAGCAGACGACTTTTGAAAACATTTTGGCCAAAGGTGAAATTGCTCATAATAAGCAATTTCTCCTTTGGCCACAATATTTTCAACTTTATTTAACAATTAAGCTATCTTTTATGGAGATTTTTTCAGGTTTTTGTCGCGTCGTTTGCTGCAGATTTGTTGTATGTGGGAAAGTGTTAAGAACTAAATTACATGGGAGTTAACTGGTAATTTTCACATCTTTTTGTGGTCGTAATTGTCTTTGTAACCTTAGCATTATTTGTTCTAGTACTTCCTGAACGTGATTCTTATGATTGACTCTTTAGAAAATGTATGACGCATACCCCCGTTGTAATATCTAACACTTTAAAAATATGTTTATGAAATTATTTTGGGGAAACGAGAAATTGCTCCTTGTTCCAGAATATTTACTAAAGTGTTCTGCTGCAAAGACCTTGTAATGGCGTCTGTTTGTAGCAGGGAAATGGTTAAACTAATGAAGACATGAGAACAATGAAGATGATTACCAATTTACCAAATTATACATGATTGCGGCATGATCTTGATCTGCAACTCTCGTTTGCCGTTGTTAATTGTTCCTGCTTATTGCGGGGGAGTATAAATGACAATCCTAGTTGTTCCCGATAGATCTTAGAGTTATCTGATGATGTACTAGAAAAGTTGGTTCATTGTTCTCCTCGAGACGTTTCTGTCAAACTAGAAAGCGACCAGTGAAGATCCTGATCAGACTTCGTGGTGAAAAGGGTGATCTCGGTCTTCGCTTCTCTCATAATTCCGAAAACCTGTTTACGTAATGTCTCCCACCTATAGCAAGGTGGCTACGTGTTCTCGTAAATTGCATTATCAAAATGTGGCATGCTTTTCCTGTTATATTCGTATTAAATTGTATTTAACGTATTTAAAAATTATACGATTACAAGGTGCTTGCTTTTAGATAGCATCATCAACCAAATTTCGAACATGATTTGACGTCATGGAGTCTTTGCTGATCTCAAAATTCCGAAAACCTATGCATGTGATGTCTCCCAACAATATCAAGGTATCTACATGTACACTGCGACACTATCATCATTACTAAAGGCCATGCACTTATGTCCGTGAAGTTGTCAGTCTGGCATTCTGGCAGTGGGAAGTTAGCAGTCCGGTAGCCTTGCAGTCTTGCAGCGTGAAGTTAGCAGTCTGGCAGTCTGGTAGCGTTAAGTTAGCAATCTGGCAGTCTGGCAGCGTGAAGTTAGCAGTCTGGCAGCCTGACAGCGTGAAGTTAGCAGTCTGGCAGCGTGAAGTTAGCAGTCTGGCAGTCTGGCAGCGTGAGGTTAGCAGTCTTGCAGTCTGGCAGCCTGGCGTGAACTAAGCCATATCTATTTACGCAACATTTCGACTTTAACAGCGCCAACAGTTCTAGCAGCCTGGATGTTTTTGTCATCTGGACTGTACACAAGATCTTTAGTACATGTTACGTTCAAATAACTTGTATATCACCGAGTTTTAAACAATGTCAGATAAGATTTTAAATGTTTCATTAAATGATTTTTTGGTGTTAACAGACAATGTACCATTTTTTTAAGTGATGATATATGGAAAAATGCGCATTTCATTTTGACATTGTAGCCGTATTTAGTCGTGAAGTTAGCAGTCTGGCAGTCTGGCAGCGTGAAGTTAGCAGTATGGCAGTCTGTAGTATGGCATCGTGAAGTTAGCAGTCTGGCAGTCTGGCAGCGTGAATTTAGCAGTCTGGGAGCCTGGCAATCTTGGCAGCGTGAAGCGAAATTTCGATTTTAACAGCGCCAACAGTTCTAAAAGCCTGGAGCAGCACGAAACAATAATAAGATTTTAAATATTTCATTAAATAATATTTTGGCGTTTTCTTGCTTACATTTTCGCGGAAGAAAACGGAAATTGTGCCATTTTTTAAAGTGATGATATATGGAAAAATGCGCAACAAATGTCCCGCCATACCCTGTAGCGAAACGTTACACGAACGTTTTTTATTCTTTATAAACGAAAATCAAAATATTCATATTTTTTTCTAGACAGAAAGAATACATAAACATTGAATTTCCGTCATGGTAGATCATAAGACTTAAAATACAAACTTTGACAAGAACAGACATTAAGTGTAAACTAAATCATATCTCGTTACGTGACATTTCGATTTTAACAACGGCAGCAACTCTAACCGATCTAGCAGTTTTAACAGCGTGAGGCAGTTTGAAACGCGCTAAGATATTGTCACCGGCTTAGTCACAAGACCATTAGTATATGTAACGTTCAAATAACCTGTCTTTCGCCGAGTTTTAACCAATGATAAGTTTTGAATATTTCATTTAATGAAGTTTTTGCGTGTTCTTGCTTACAGTCAAATCTATTTCTATCGCCGACGAAAGCAGAAATCGCGTGATTTCTTGAAAGTAATGTTATACGGGAAATTGCGCAAAAAAACACTTCATTTTGACATGGTAACATTATTTAGTTTAAACGTCGCCTTACCCTGTAGCGAAGTGTTATATTAAATTGTTTTATCCTTTATAAACGAAAGTCAAAATGTTCACATGTTTTCAAGACAGAAAGAAAGAAAAATGTGCGAATATCGGTCATGGTATATCATAAGTATCATGGCTTACCCGACATTTTGATTTTAACAACGACCAGCAACAGATTTAACAGCGTCGGGCGGTTTGAAAAGCGCCAAGCTATTGTCACCCGGCTTGGACACAAGATATGTAGTACGTTCAAATGACATGACTTTTGTCGAGTGCAATAATTAGAAGCTAAATATTTCATTACATGAATTTTGTGTGTTTTCTTAGCAACAGTTGCATCTATTTCTATCGCCGACGGAACCAGAATTTGCGCAATTTGTTTTTAAAGTTTTGATATATGGATAAATGCACAACAAATGTCCTGGCAGTCTTAAACCGTTTCAATTTAACATTGTAGCCGTATTTTATTGTTACCCTGCTTTTCCCGTAACGGAATGTTATAAACGTTTTCTATCATTTATAAATGAAGATAAAGATCTCTTATTTTTAAAACCGAAAGAAGCAGAGATTTAAATTCCGTTCTGGTATATCAAAACCCGCCTATAAATGTCGAATAAAACTTGAAATATATATCAGTACTCTAAACTCTCCTTCATCGAAAAGATCCCTTTATAGATTATTTTCTAGAATACGGTATGACCAGACAAGGTCAACATTTAAGGTCACACTTAAGGACATTCTTCAATATTGCTTGCATTTTGGCAACCTTTCTTTGAACTTTCCTGAATTGTAATGACGTTACATGTGGGTGGAGGGCTCATATTGTTTGCGAAACGCTGTTAGGCTGCTCAGTTCACGCTGTCAGGCTCTTTACGCTGTCAGACTGCTAACTTCACGCTGCCAGACTGCTAAATTCACGCTGCCAGATTGCTTACTTCACGCTGCCAGACTGCCAGACTGCCAGACTGCTAAATTCACGCTGCCAGACTGCTAACTTCACGGACTTGAGACACGTGAGTTTTTGGAAAGAAGGAAAAAAGGAAAAACAATTAAACAATATCGCAGTTTACCTTGTATTGGTTCTTTATCCAATACACTCGTGTGGCTATACATGTTTAGAACTTACAATATATTTTCGTTTTGAGCATCACAAGAAGGAAACATATGCTTTCAATATGTAGGCTTGGTTAAGAAGAAAATCTGAAGAAAATAAAATATAAAAACAGAACACGCCTTTGGCCTTTAAATGTTACTACATCAAATTCGGATACACTCGTGTACAAGCACGTGTTTAGTACAACATGACAGCTAAATACCCGTAACTATGAAATAACCTTAGTTAAATACAGAACTGTTATCCTCTTTCAACATACAACCAATCATGAGCAAGCGACTTTTGTAACATCTTTTCAAACATATGGAAAACTATACAAATAAAACTATACCCATTGAATACGTTGCTGCAACAAAAGAGAGAGAAATTGCTCATCGTGGGCAATATCCCCTTTTGTTACCTCATTTTCGATTGTCATCTGCTACAATTGGGTCAAAATGCATCTAATAATAGGATAGAGTTACCTTAAAAATGTACCGTTGTCAAAAAGGCCAATTTACTGCGACGAAAATCATACTTCCCACGTTACTGTCATGTTTCAGGAAATACCTTCACGAGTTATGCACATTTTTTACCTTTTCCCACATACAACAAATCTACAGCAGGCGACTATGAAAACACAGTGACAAAAACCTGAACAATCTCCATAAAAGATAGCTTAATTGTTAAATAAAGTTGAAAACATTGTGGTCAAAGGAAAAACTGATCTACATGAGCAATTTCACCTTTTGCCACTATGTTTTCAAAAGTCGTCTGCTGCTATTGCGTCAAAACATGTCTGCAGGTGGAAAAGGGTACATGTACTTATCTCGTAATAAAGGACTTAAACAACATGTATGCATGTCGTAATGCATGACTTAAAGTTGATCATGTCAAAAACCAGGGATGCTGGATATCAGCGGTATAATCGTTAATGCCAACAAGCCTTTAGTACATGATAATATCGTTTTTGGCCATAGAAGTAAAACCATTTCTTCAAAGTTGGCAGCATGCCAATTGCTGTAAACACCCAACAACGCATTTAAGGGGTGAGACTGCGCGAGAAAAAAAGTCCATAATGGATTCTACAAAGCTGCATTTAAAAGATTAAGATCACCAAAAACAAAATCATTATGACGTTATTGGAACATCAGTGACATAACCTAATTGCTTAGAAATCAATGCGCCGAGAGGTCAAATATGGAAGCTTATTGTTAACAAAGAAATCGCTCGACAAATGCAGTGGCGGATTTACCGGGGGTGGGGGGGGGGGGGCGGGGGTGCTCATGTCCCGTGCGACGACCCACTTTTGTTCTTCTTTTCTTTGCTTTTTTTAAATTTATCACTAAGCCAAATTGAAGGGACATCTTGCTAACACTCTGGAGGCTGCACGTTTAACTTGATCATGTTAGAACTGTATAAGAATGATTGTCTCGATGTTAGGCCCAGTTCGAATATTGGTCGAATATTGGTCGAATATTGGTCTGTTCAAAAACTAGATCACTATACCAAATTGAAAGAAAATCTCGTTAACACTTTACAAGCCGCATTCTTTGCTTCAGCAGGTTAAAACCAGGTCAGAATGTTCATCTTAATGATATCTAGGCCAAATTTGAATATTGGTCATTCCGGGTCAAAAACTAGGTCAATAGGCCAAACTGGAGGAAAATCTTGTTAATACTCTAGAGGCTGCATTTTGTGCTTCAGCAGCTTTAAATTGTGTCTGAATGATATTAAGGTCAAGTTAGAATAGTCGTCATGTTGGGTCAGAAACTAGGCACTACGCCAAATTGAATGGTAATCTTGTTAACACTCTGGATGCTGCGTTTTTGACTTAAGCATTTTGAAACTTGATCAGAATGTTTGTCTTGATGACATGTAGGCCAAGTTTAAATATTGGTCATGATCTTGTTAATACTGTAGAAGCTGCAAATTTTGCTTAAGAATCTTTATATTTTATCAGAATGTTTGTCTTAAAGATATCTAGGCAAAGTTAAAATATATTTCATAGTTTCGAGGATATTTAGTGCATGTTCGAATATGCGTCATATAATGAAAACATATATCACTAGACCAAATAAAGGAAAATCTTGTTAACACTGGAGGTTGCATGTTGCATCTTCGTCAGAATAATTGTCTTGATGTATTTTACATTGCATAATTAAGGTGAGCGATATAGGGCCATCATGGCCCCCTTGTTTATGTTTCTTTGCAAGTGTATACGTGTGTGCTCTCATGTACTTCTCTTCTATTAATTCGTACAATATGTGCTATTCATTGTTATCAATATATTATAAGTTTTAGCTCGCCTGTGCACGAAGTGCTCAAGGTGAGCTATTATCACATTTTGTCCGGCGTCCGTCCTGTGACGTGCGTCATCAACAATTGCCTTGTTAACACTCTACATGCTACATTTCCCATCAGGTCTTCATGAAAGTTTATCAGGATATTCATCCCCATCAAATCTTGGACATGTTCTAAAACTGGGCTATATGAGGTCAAAAACTAGGTCGCTAAGTCAAATTGATGGAAAATCTTGTTAACACTCTGGAAGTTGCATTTTTAACTTTGAGCATGTTGAAACTTTATTAAAATGTTTGTTTTCATTTGTAGGTCAAGTCTGAATATGGGTCATGTTGGGTTAAAAAGTAGGTTACTAGGTCAAAATGAAGGAAAATATTGTTAACACTAGAGGCTGCAATGTTTGCTTCATCAGTTTGACATTTTGTCAGATTGTTTGTCTTAATAATATATAGGTCAAAATCAAATATGGGTCATATTGGGTCAGAAACTAGGTCCCTAGGGGCAAATTGAAGGAAAATATTGCCAGAACTTTAGAAGCCAATTTTTTTTTAAAATTGGTCAGAATGTTTATCTTAATGATATCTAAGCCAAATTAAAGGGAAATCTTGTTGACACCCTGAAGGTTGCATTTTTAAATTGATCATGTAGAAACTGTATCAGAATGTTTGTCTTGATGATATTGTGCCCAAGTTTGAATATTGGTCATGTCTGTTGAAAACCTAGGTCACTAGGCCAAATTGAAGGAAAATCTTGTCAACACTTAGAAGCCACATTTTTAAAAATTTGGTCAGAATGTTTATCTGAATGATATCTAGGCCAAGTTCGAATACGGGTCATGCAGGGTTAAAAACTAGGTCACTAGGCAAACTTTAAGGAAAATCTTGTTAATACTCTGCTGACTGCATGTTTTGCTTCAGTAGCTTGAAACTTTGTATAGACGATATCTAGTCTATGTTCGAATATGAGTCATATCAGAAATATAGGTCACAAGGCCAAATGAAGGAAAAATGTGATAACACTCTGGAGGTTGCATTTTGAATCTTTGTCAGAATAATTGTCTTGATGAGTTTTGCATTGATCAAACACTTCCTCCAAGTATAGTACATGGTTTATAGAATTATTTCTACTTCATGGAATTTGATTTAACATTGACATATTTCTCAATATAATAAGGCGGATACTTCAAAATATTCTGCCTAAACCTGCTGTCAAATTTTCGTTTAATTCTTCATGTGTTAAATGTGTATACTTGTGAGGTTTTCCACTCAGGTGAGCGATATAGTGCCAACAAGGTTCTCCTGTTTTTAAATTGGCAGTTTCTTGATATTTACTATTTTTTATTATGATCTTTCAACTTCTTAACAATTAATACATACAAATAAGCTGCAATTGGTATTTCCTTTCACATTTTCCCTACTTCTCCAACCAAGCCGGCAGCACTTTCAGTGCTTTGATTTACTTTCATCTTTGCCCAACATACAGCAAATTTGTAACAGACGACTTTGAAAATGTCTACTTTTTTAAAACATGCAAAATATCTATAATTATAGGTATAATTGCTGAAAAAAGTTAAAAACATTGTGGCAAAAGGAGACATTGCTCGTTTGAGCAATCTCTCCTATTGTCACGATTTTTTCAAAAGTCGTCTGATGTAGATACGTCAACATGCGTCTATAGGTAGAAAAGGGTTAAATGCGCCAAGCGTCATTCGTCTTCCACCAATGGGTTAATGAGTAAAAGCAGCCAGTTGCTTTGAAACATTGCTGTGTGGATTTCTGGTGTGACAAAACCAGGACATACATGGGTAGGTATAACTGGCCGCCGTGATATGACTGAAAACTTGCTGAAAATGGCGTTAAACCCCAATGAATCAATCAATTGTTTACTTAAAAACCGTCAGGGCGGTCGGTTTGTATGTGTTGGAGTAAGGGATGATTGTTAGAGGTTTGATCTCTCGCTTTAACCATTTTCCCTTCAGATAGCAGACTTACATGCATGTCATAGGATAGAACAAATATATTACAATTTACGTCACGTCTCGGTAAGACAATCAGAGTTTGTGCGTCAAATCGGTCCAATTTGTTAGAATGTTTTAAAACGTGAGAGTTGGAGATGATTGTTAGACTGGCAGACACCCACGTGCCTGTAATGTAGCAGGTATGGCATTTATCTGATATTGACGCAAACAACATTATTTTCTTCAATACAATACAAATCTCTTCTCAATCGGATGTCTAATTCTTTTGTCTTTGAAATTCAGAAAGAAAGGGTAATTGTTATCATTGACTGACTCGTGGGCCGATATTCGTAACACCCGCTATATAACTGGTGTTTCTTCTTGGCGACACTCACACTATCGGTTACAAGTCATACCGACTCACACACGCCCTGTCACTTTGGATCTGTTACTGGAATCTTTACTAGAAATCAACAGGTACGGGTTAATTTTGATTGTGCTTGTAACTTGTTTTTTTTTACGTTGCCGTCCACTATTATAGCATATAAATGTTTAATTATCAAATGTTTTATTATTTCGGTTGCTATAGTATATTGTAATGTAAACAATATCCAAATCAGTTGTATTACTGATAATTATTATTCCTTTAAAATAGAATGGTTTCATAAATACATGAGTAATACAATATATAAATGTAAGATTACCATCAATTAATCAACACAAGCAAATATTTCATAAAGGTGAATTAATAAAATGATGAAGAAAATGGAATGAGAAAAAAATGATTTTATAAATATTAGTTGTCTTTCATTTTTATTTTTCATATCACTTGTTGTTATATATATATGTTATGTGTTATTATTTGATATATATTTAACATTCGAAATACATAAAAAGTTCTAAAGTATGTCCATGTTTTTCCTTAGTAAGTAAATAAGTAAGTAGGTATATAGATTATTTATCAATGTTGGATATCCCACGCGGTTTTACTAATCTTCCAAGGGGCCCTCTTAAAACAAATATGACACATACTACAATTTGTTTTTAATAGATGCATTAAAATAGTTATAATGAAAAATGGACGAAACAAATATGTGCTGTAAATTATATTATTATACCTCACGTGACTTTGTAATGTTAAATTCTCATATACTCATCATGGGCAATTTCTTACTGTCTCATGCTAACAGTACGTTTTTGACCGGTTAACAGTATACTGTTACATGGCACGCGCGTCTAAAATGTTGGTTATGCACGTGCATGACGTCATTTCAAACAAATCGTCACCTTTTAGACACGCGAGACATGTAATAGTATATTGTGTGTGTTACATTGTAGTAGATCTACCCATGTTCGTCTCTCCTACAAAGGTACAGAATAAATTGAATAAACGTGTAATTTTGTTCGGTATAATAAAATAAATATTGCATAGACGTGAAATTCAGGTAAATACTGTTAACCTCGGCTTCGCCTCGGGTAACAGTATTGTCCTTATGTTGACAATATGTACTGTCACACTAGAGGCCATGCAATATTTATATAAATCAAAGCGCCAATGGCACTGTAGTGGCGATCGTATGGAAAATCCTGCAAAGTAACAAGAAGTATATCAGTGTAGGGCTTGCGATTTTCAATAATAGTGCACTCTGGTGCGGATAAATTTGAGAATGTATCAACCCTGCATCTTTTGACAGTAGAATAATGTTAGTTTGCCAGAATGTTGTCTTGGTGATTTTTTAGTTACGTTCTGAAACTGGTCATGATGTGTTCAAAATTAGGCTATTCCAAATTTATGAAAAATCTAGATGGTACTCGATGGACTACCGTTTTAGCTCATTAGAATGGCTATTTGTAATCTAAATTGTTCGGGTAATCACATGTTCATCACCAGGTCGCTAGGCCATATTAAGATAAAATATTGTGTACACTTTAGAAATGCCAACATTATCCTGTTCAATTTAGTCCCTTGACATTGCATGATTGAGGGTTGTCAGAGACATATAAACACAGTGTAGTTATATGTCTCCGAGGTTGTTAAACTGCTTCGAAAAATAATGCTCGATCTCCAAACTAAATTAGGCTACACTTTCAGCATGGATTGCTAATTGACTCTAGAACGTGCAGACGTGTGTGTATACATAACTTGTGTACACACTGACACCGTGTGTCCTTTAAACCTTTGTAAACCAGTCATCATCTAGACGCTTTCATATATTTAAACAACTACAAAATAAAGCGTTTATAATATTGAGATTTAAGAACACCAGTCTCGCGAGCTATTTATAGAACCTTTTGGAATTTCCAGATTTGAGTATCATCAGAGTTATTTGCAAGGCAGATAGAACGCGCAATGATATTTATTATCTGCCCAATCATGACGAAGATAATATTATCATACTTTAACTCTATGTAGATAATGTCTCGATAAAACTCAAATATTAGTAACAATCCGGTACCAAAGTAGCACTGACATAATTATTATTAATCGCGTCTCTGCATCAATGATGGAACTATAACGGATGTGAATAAATTGGTTTGCAGTAAGGAAAATAAATATCAACGGGCTTTTCAAAACCGACTATGTAAATATTTGTTGCTGTTTCTGTTAGCATTGTGGCGATTGTCAAACCAATCGCCACAAAAATGATTCAATCATGTTCGTATAAGTTTAATACTTATTAATTCCATCAATAGCATATGATTTAAGATGTATACCTCTACATAACAAATATATTTCAAAGAGTGTCAAGATACAAGATACAAGATACAACGTTGTATTTAATAGGAGGCCACCGGCCCATTATAGCAAAATATAATATTCAAACAATTCTAAAAACCGTAATTTTAGTATTGATAGGATGTAGACATTGGTGACATCATGCAATGACCGTAATTGTAGTATTGACAGGATGTAGACATTGGTGACATCATTTAAAGACCGTAATTTTAGTATTGTTGGTGACATCATTCAAGGACCGTAATTGTAGTATTGACAGGATGTAGACATTGGTGACATCATTTTAAGACCGTAATTTTAGTATTGTTGGTGACATCATTCAAGGACCGTAAGTGTAGTATTGACAGGATGTAGACATTGGTGACATCATTCAAGGACATACAACATACTGTTATTTCAACCATACAATCCGCAACGTCAAATACTCGTTAAACAAGGTGTTTCGATCTGGGGATACAATTCGGTACGAATGTACAGAATGCCTTTCCCTGACATCACTGTCTGCGAAGGACAACATTTGTTATGTTATAGTTGAAAATACATCTGTAATCAAACATAAGGATACATGTTATATATTCGAGTCATTTGGATAACTATTTGGCTAAGTTTGCATGCATAAGACCACACTTGTATAGGTATAGTTTAAAATAGATCTGTAATCCAAAATGTGTGTCATTGATTGATTGCTTGGTTGGAGCTATCGCCGTTTTCAACAATTTGTATATCACTGCGGTTAGTTCACATATTCATGTGTTTTACGGCTTTCTCGGGTCAGTCCCCAACTCAAAGGACTGGCTGCTTTTTTTCCATATACTGTTATTCCATTTACTGAAGACAAATGATGCTTTGTAAAACGCCTGACAGAATGTTGGCCGAACGTACAACCCCTCGTTAGACAGCCCACGTCAATACCGAGATTGCTACCGGGAATGGACACGCATTTAATCTTTTCGACGTGTGTATTATATTAACCCTTTCCCTCATATAGACGCTTTCTTACGCTCTGCAGCAGACGGCTTTTTGAAAACATAGTGACAAAAGAAGAAATTGTACAAAACGTGCAATTTCTCCTTTTGCCACAATGTTTACCACTTTTAGTCATAGGTTATCCATTCAATTATGGATATTTTCCATCTTTTGACAAAATACGTTCAAAGTCGTCTGCTGCAGAATTGTCGTATGAGGGAAAGGGTTAACGGTGTTCGTGACGAGTCAAACATTTTCTCAAGACTTGCATTATTCAGCTTCCACTGATAAAGTCGTTAAAAGTGTAATGTACATGAATGCATTGTGAAAACCAACCGTAAAACATTGTGCCCTGTTTATATCCAGATCGGTCAATACATCATTGCAGACTGATCGGGCTCTAAACTGATCGTAAAGGTTTCAAGAAAGTTCATACGAATATTGTCCATTTGGTTCAAATTGCTTTAGTACACTGTATATCCTTACATAGACGTGAAATGATTACGCTAAGGTTGGTTTACCCAGATTTACATTACCGCTTTAATGTTTACGGATACTTTTTGTATCTTATCTGCGTGGAACCTTCCAGCATACAAAATATCTGCAGACAACATTGAAAACATCTGTGGACAAATGAAGTAAATCTTAATTACTGGATGTTAATTACTGTATAGAGTTGAATATATTTAGGCCAAAAGGAGAAATGGATCATCATGAACACTTTCTCCTTTTGTCACTATGTTTAAAACAGGCGTATAATAAATGCGTTAACATTCTTGACACACAATGAATAGAATGATAACAGGTTAAAGAGATTCATTGCTGTACGAAATAACTACAGACACCAACATTTTGAGATATATACTCATGAAACACCCGATAAGTGAGAAGAGGGTCTTGTGACAAGTCACATGTATCTGGCTCGAGAGGTCCTTTGTTTTGAATGATATCCAAACAATCGACAATGTTTTCTGGTCAAAAACAGTAATCGTAAATTGTCCTCATTGACCAGGTTAAAATTTGCAATCGGATACCAGGAAGGGAAATATACGGTGGCACAGAGGTGACATGTGTATGTTTTTATTTATCTCGTGCGTACGACATACTAAGTCGTGCGCACCACTTAGTAACTCGTGCGCACGACTTAGTAACTCATGCGCACGACATAGTAACTCGTGCGCACGACTTAATTATCTCGTGCTCACGACTTAGTATCTCGTGCGCACGACTTAGTAACTCGTGCGCACGACTTAATTATCTCGTGCGCACGACTTAGTATCTCGTGCGCACGACATACTAACTCGTGCGCACGACTTAATTATCTCGTGCGCACGACATACTATCTCGTGCGCACGACTTAGTATGTCGTGCGCACGACTTAGTAACTCGTGCGCACGACATAGTATCTCGTGCGCACGACTTAGTAACTCGTGCGCACGACTTTATTATCTCGTGCGCACGACATAGTATCTCGTGCGCACGACTTAGTAACTCGTGCGCACGACATAGTAACTCGTGCGCACGACTTAATTATCTCGTGCGCACGACATAGTATCTCGTGCGCACGAGTTACTAAGTGGTGCGCACGACTTAGTATGTCGTGCGCACGAGATAAATAAAAACATACACATGTCACCTCTGTGCCACCGTAGAAATAAGCTTGCATCCCATGAATTAAGAATTGAACCTGGTCGTCACAGTGAAGGAAACAGAGACTTCGTACCTTATGTAATTTTAGTAATTTGGATGATGAGCTACATTTTATATTAGTCTGGCCATTCTATGGTGAGATAAGAAAGAAATTCATGCCACATTATCATGCGCAATGGCCAAGTATGTATAAATGCACAGCACTCTTAAAGAGCCCGTGATAAGTAATTTCTCCTGTTGTCACAATGTTTTCAAAATATGTCTGCAAATGGAAAAGGGTTAAATTATACCGCATTGGAGACGCGAGGACATCGCATTTTTTTATGGACGTAGGTCGTGTTTATTTTACTAATTATAAATAACTCTTACACACTGTTTGTGCGACTCTTACTTACTGCGCCGTTAGGTTAAATTTCTGATAAGTAGAATGCAGATTGGAACACTTTAACATGATATGTCATGTTATTATGTCTAACTTACATCTTAATTTGTCTAACGTATGTGTTATCATGTGCATATGCCATGTTAGTATGTCTAACATACATGTTATTATGTCTAACTTACATGCTATTATGTCTCGCTTACATGTTATAATGTGTAATTGACATGTTATTATGTCCAAATGGAATGTTTCTATGTCTATCCAATACGCTATTTTGTCTAACTGGCATGTTATTTTGTCAAACTGGCATGTTATTATGTCAAACTGACATGTTATTATGTCTCTTCTGCATGCTATTATGTCTATAATACACGTTATTATGTCTATCATACACGTTATTATGTCTATCTTATGTCTTATTATGTCAAACGAACATGTTACTGTTATGTCTAACTGTCATGCTATTATTGTCAATCAATGTGTTTCGATGTCAAATTTACACGTCATTATGTCCAGTAAACATTGTATTATGTTCACTTCACATGGCATTATCTCTATTATACCTCTTGTCCAGAATGCTCTTGTCCAAAATGCGTGTTAGCTTAGTGTTTCATGTTGTGATGTTGTGCGGGGGGGGGGGGGGGGGGCGGGGGGGGGGCGGGGGGGGGGGGGAGGCGCGAAAGTCCGCGCGCACTGGCCAATTCGACGGAAGAGGCGGGACTAGATGCAGTGTCACAGACGACTTTAAAACATACAGCCAAACATATGGAAGATCTCTTGAACAATTACTAGAGCTACTTCTGCCAAATATGTTTAAACATCGTCTGCTGCAGATGCGTCAAAATACACCAGCATGTGAGAAAGGACTACTAGGTATTGATCTTACATTCACACTTTAAACGTTTCCCCACATTAGTCAAAGCAAATATATGGAAAATGTTTATAAATTAAAGTTTAATAATTGAATATAGGTTAAAACATTGTGGCAACATTATAAGCAGTTTCTCCACCTGCCCCCAATCGTTTCAAAAGTCGACAGCTGCAGGGAGATCAAAATACGTCTGTATAAGGCAAATGGTTAAAATAGAATGCATATTATTTTTATTAAGTCACTGCTCCTATATGCATGTTCATCTCCGCAAAAAAGGTTGTCTGCTGCAGAACGTGTTAGATGCAGAAATGTATACAAATTATCATTATA
Organism: Serripes groenlandicus; assembly: GCA_031761405.1. Taxonomy (NCBI): domain Eukaryota; kingdom Metazoa; phylum Mollusca; class Bivalvia; order Cardiida; family Cardiidae; genus Serripes; species Serripes groenlandicus. Next base: position 63,607,318 of record JASEVX010000001.1, read on the forward strand.
AATATTCGACCGGTGCTCTGCGAAACGCAACCTAAATATAATTAGTATACACATTGAAAGAGACCTCCATTGACATTTATGCGGGCACGTAAGAGTTCCGCGCCTTTTTTAACTACACCACGATACTTCGACATAACAACATGCCGGTTAGACAAGATAACACGTTGTATGGACAATACGTCTAATGTAAATAATGCCAAGTCAACTAGACATAAAACCATGTTTACTGGACATAATAACGTGTTCATTTGACATCAAAACACATTGATTAGACATAATAGCATGGCAGTTAGACATAGCAGTAACATGTTCGTTTGACATAATAAGACATAAAATAGACATAATAACGTGTATTATAGACATGATAGCATGCCGACGATATTGACATAATAACATGCCAGTTTGACATGATAACATGACAGTTAGACACAATAGCATATCCGATTGAGATAAAAAACATGCCATTTGGATATAATAACATGTCAGTTACACATACTGACATGTAAGTTAGACATAATAGCATGTACGTTAGACATACTAACATGTAAGTTATACATACTTACATGGCAGGTGCACATAACAACACATACGTTAGACAAGTTAAGATGTAAGTTAGACATGATAACATGACATATCACAACATAAGACAGCTGTGGCGTTCCATACTTTTAACACTCTTTTCTTCCGGCTAATTGTCTTGTATCTGCTAAATTGGATCGTTCAGCTTACAGGACGTATTGGTCATTATGTCTTTAAAACAAGAGAGACGCGTCAAATTGGCGACTTATTGTGATAAAACGCCAGCACGACAACACGCCAGAACAACAATTATTTGTATTGAAATAACATTGCAGGTAATTTGAAACCTTGAGGAAGACCCGTGTTGCAACATTGAAAACAGGGGTCTTTTCAGATAAACATTAAACACCGAACAAGTATGTCTGTACTAGTTAACCCTTTCCTACATATAGACGCTTTCTGACGCCTCTTAAGCAGACGACTTGTAAAAGCACTTTGGTAAAAGCAGAATAATTTAAGTGTTGCATAACGCGAAAGAAAACATACTTTTCGCATAGAAATCAGTTTCCTGACTAAGCATGAAACTAGATAAAATAGAAAAATTGCGTAAAATTTAGTTCACTTACACTACAATCACATGTTCACTTCCGTTAAAATCAGGTACCATTTTGATTTAAACTGAACTGTTTTGAACGTATTTTATTGATTTGACGTTGGAATATTTGATTACAAAATAGATTTTACTTGATCTTGAAGGAAACCGTCAGATTTACTTAACGATGTCGTCGGAATGGAAGTCGTATGACAGTCGGGTTTTATTTGATGAAAACTTTTCTTAAGGTAGTGTTTATGCTTACGAGTCACACCATGTAATATTCATTTGCGGATTCCGTGAACAAATGCGGTATTTCTTCACAGCTAGGAATTTATTAAGATGCTTGGTAAATTGGAAAGTTTTTTTTGACACAAAGCTCGAAATATTTTAAAAGGAAACATTGTTCAATTTTAGAATTTCTCTTAAAAAGTTCTTAAGTTTTCAAAAGTCGTGTATGAAGTGGGCAAACACACTAGAGCTGGATCTGGCGATTTGGGGTCTAAATTGATTCTCCGTAACGGGGACATATAAAGGTAAATTGTCGCTTAACTAATGAGGCTACAGTTCTAGTGTTGTATCAAAATATGCGTTTAGTACTACTGTAGACGCAGTCTGACAGTGAAGGCACTGGTGAGACTGTGTGGTTGAAAATTCAGACCTTTTTATGACAAGACTTTCTAAGTTCTAATGTAATTGAGCAGTCCCGTAGGAAACCCAACATTAACGTATTAGTTGACATATCTAAAACTTTATATCTTTTGTGAACATTATAGAGTCAGCGCACGGCTCTGGATATGGATATACACTGACTTGCAAATGCCCTATGAATTGTTTTTTTCAGTGTAGAGCTGATGTATTTAGTACAGGCATTGTCAAGACTTTTCATTGTCAAAAAAGTAGTTATCGCTAAGAAACAACGAAAAGCATGGCAGTTCAACGTCTTAAAAACATGTTTCGAACGTTAAAATATTAAACCCTTTCCACAACAAATCTGCAGAAGACTTTGAAAGATAAGAATAAATTTATCTTTAAGTGACAGAATAAGTTCTTGATATGGTTTAAAACATTGCTGCAACAGGGAAAATTGCTTCGTCATTATGAACAATATCTCCTTTTGCCATTTTTTCAAAAACGTCTGATGCAGAGGCCTCAGGAAGCGTCTGCATGTGAGAAAGGGTTAATGCCAAAGTCATCGCTCTTGTTACTTCTTATAAAACGTGTATTCAGTTCAAATTTCCCATTCTACAATACAATGTAGGCTCTGATTCCCCAACTACTTTCCATCTCAGACATGAATACCACAAACTAGCTGTAGGTGATCCGATAACCTATTTACTCCCTATGTGCAATGCCTTAGAGGGTTGTGTCCTCAAAGAAAGTACCAGATTCTATTTTATCACTTTTATACCTGTAGCAAATGTATATGTAAAAGGGGACATTTATACTGCCTTGCTATAGAGCTAGCTGTTATAGCGACGTGGTAGAGAGTTCGCATTCGGAGCAAAATGTCCAAGGTTCGAGCCCTGGTCGGGTCGGATATTTTAGGACTCTTACATACCCTTTCCCACATTCATCACATAAGCAGCAGGCGACTTTGAACACATCGAGGCAAAATAGAAAAAGGGTTTTATAGACAGGGATCAAATTATTGAATCAAGTCGAAATATTTGTGACAAATGGGCAAATTGCTCCGTATGAATTTCTCCTTATGCCACAATGATTCCAAATGTCGTCTGCTGCATATGCGTCAGAATACATCTTTATGTGGGTGGGAAAGTGTTTACGAATTCGCCTCGAACTGGTAGTTATACGCCATACATACGAACTACATCGCGCGGAAACCAAACCTCGGATAGTGTGATAACAATGAACTCTTTCATACATACAGACGCTTTGTGACGCCTCTGCTGCAAACAACTTTTGAAACATTGTGGCAGCAATTTCTCCGTTTAACTATTGTTAATAATTAATTTCATTTAACAGAGATTTTTCACTTTCTATTTGGCCTTGTTTTATTTTTCAAAGTCGTCTACTGTAGAATTGTTGCATGTGGGAAAGAACTTATTGCAATAGCGGTGACATTTCATACTCGTATAGCCGGACTTTGATATATGTTCAATTACATGTATGATACTAGTACAACTAAGTCGGGAATGAGAATATACTGAGCCGTACACTTGAAATTCGTATATATTGGAGTGGCGTAGACCATTTTTATACAATCGCTTTATAAGTAATACATAAGTCATTTCTTTAAATAGCGCACTGTCTTTTAGGATCCTGAACTTCATAACGTTACGGAATCCGCCGGCTATTACTGCATAACTGTATATTCGTTCAGTTGACGAAGACCCAGCTATGACTGTATCACAGATAAATGTTACCCAAACATGACGAAACATTGGTAATTTGTCTTTATTACTTAGTGTATATATGAAAATGGCCTATTATCTTACATAACAATATAAAGTTAACATGTATATGTAGATATATATCTATGTATATATATGTATATGTGTGTATACATTTGGTCCGTCTGTTTTATGTGTGCTTTTTTAGATTGCTGGAACAAGCGTAGAAACTGATTAATCACCTTAATGGTGTTACGAAACTGCACAGATATATTGTCCGAGTAGTTCATGCATACCGGTTGTAACTATATGTATTGACAATATGTAGTTACATCCGCTGTGCGTCAAACTATCACATTGCTTAGCTAAACGTTATTGTGATGGATGAAATGAGACGTCAATTTTTATTTTATAACATTTTTTGTAAATGTTCCCATTTTCCGAGAAGATAATACAAGTCAGGTATAGCTACAGTAACATACTTTTCCTTTTATTATAAATCTAATATGACTTTTGAGACATTATAAAGAACAACTAAACAAATATTAATCATTTCATTAAAGAAATATCACAATTTACACATGTCAATCACGCCCCACTGACGCAATTTGAATCACGTGAAATCACATTTCAATGACGTCACGTCAATTTTCACTGACGTTCCATAACCATATTTGGTACCGTATCTGACCTAGTCAAATAAGGAATTATGATTCGTTATGTATTTACATATATTTGCTCCGCAAAATTAGCAGGTATATATAATAAAAAAATTACACCGTCTAGAATATAATAATATTTTTTAAATGCTAATTTTTATGTTTTATCGTTAACGTATTTTTTTTTAAAAAGGCGTGAAATTTGATAACCATACCATTCCCATTCCGTGTCGAGCTTTTCCATTATTCCTATCAACTTTTCTTTTATTTGAAGGAGATCGAAAAAAAGTAATCTTAAAACATAGTCGAGTTAAAAGAAACACGAAACTGATGAAAGCATTTTGCTGAAAAGTGATTGAATGAAATTTTCCCCATTTTAATTTCGTGACTTTAGAAGGTATGTCGCGGTATTATTAATGGCATTATGGGGAAAAAATAGATCCATTTATTTTCAGAAGATCTGTACTTTAAACCTAAATTAATTTAAAAGCAGCACACATAGGATAGACCGTTTGAATGAAATAACGTGATACGACAGGTATGTATATGGTATAAGATTAATATCATACATCTGAAACACAAAAATGCACGTATACAAAGAAACTTAATATGAGCCGTTCAACGAGAAAACCAACAGTATGGCCTCTAAATAATGTATCGACCCAGATTAGCCTGCGCAGTCCGCGCAGGCTTATCCGGCCAACACATTCCGTCTCAGGGGGATAGAGGTATAGAGTTTCCTGAAACAGAAAATCTACAGGAGGCGAAAAGTGTATGCACGGATTGGCCTGCTCGGTATGCTTAGGCTGATCCGGGTCGATTCATTACGCAGAGCCCGCATTGTTGGTTTTCTCGCGGAACAGCTCATATAAAGGCATGGTCCGGCGCACTCATATAGTTATATCAATGCGAACAGTGAAACCTTTGGTGAGCGAGTCTGTGCATACTCACTTACTCGCCAGTGTATTCATTGTCCGCCTGTAATATGGACCAACATGAATCGTTTAAAGACGAAAAGAAATCGGAATGGTTCCACATATTATTTAACGTCAAAGATCCCAAATGGGATATACAATAAGTCGCAAAGTCGTGAGACGATACCTAAATACACAATATACATGGAGAATATCAGCTGATCAAGAGTAACTTATGTGTGTTATGCTGTTCTTTTATTATTTGTTTTTCCATCCGGATTATGAGAAAAGCATAAACAAGGACTACCTGGTGTCAGGCTAAATGGACGAGTAGTACTTGCAACGTACACAGGAAACACCGTGATTAAACTGAAGTTTTGTTTTATATCGTCCGGTAAAACCAAAGGAATACCAAAGGGTTGGTTTTCCTAGAACACGACTCAATTGTAAGGTAACTGAATCGTCATAGCGCCAGACGACCGGGCGGTCGTTACAACCAGTAAGTATGTCGTAAATGTTTTGATTACGGAAACACAATAGTTGTTATCACATAAGTTTAAGGTAAATCACGACATTGCGTATGCTACCGTGACCTCATAATTGAATATCTCTGTGGTAAATATTTTCTGTTCTAAATCTGATTTAAATAATAGCCAAGGTTACGCGGCAACTCAATTATTTATTATATAATAGGAACTCGGGTCTTTTTACATTGACTGTTAATTAATGAGAGTTGACAATGCGAAGAATGTTCTGTACATGAGCAGTGTTCCTCGAAATCCAACTGTTTGGTATTTCAATCACTGTAGGTCAATGTTAACCTACGCATCCGACTCTAGACCCATTTTCAGAAAACATCCTTTGAAAATAAAAATGACGAATTTTATTTTATATGTACAATAATGTTTCCTTTTCCTTCTTAGTTATAATTACGTTTGGAAGTGTCTATTTTCGCGAATATCGACCTAGCTCAATATTTAAATCGAGATTCATATCGGTATTCGCCCTAATACGAAATCAGAACCCCCCTCTTCATTCTTCGATATTTAATACGAGATTCATATCGATATTCGTCCTGCTTAGCAACGAGGGATTCTTATAGATGTAATTGTGTTACGGAGGTCGCGAATCTCGTGTTGTCTCAGTATCGATTACCGAATATCGAATTTCATGCCACTTAAGTAACATTACTTGTACTTCTAAAGGGTTAAAGTTATAATTGTACTATCATAAACATAAGACTGTGTGACAACAGTTAAACTATGCCACGAGCAAGCTGACGTTCCGTCCAGTTTTAACGTCATTCTAAATTTAAATTCACAAAGTAATTACAATATCAAATTGGCCAAACTTTATGGCTTAGCCAATCCGAAATTGTGAATCCGCAGTTTGGCTGCTCAAACTCAACATTTCAATCCAGATCATACTTTGGCTATGGACTCTTCCAATTCAAAACAGGACACGTCTATGTAATACAAATCAGCATTGAAAGGCTTAACATCATTTATGACAACAACAAACGTCACATTCACGGAATATGATCGTACTTGTCATTAATTTCGGAACTTCCAAAGTCCGATTTGCATGACTCAATGTGACATTAATAAACGATCGGTACTCTCGGAAAACTAACCTAACGTAATTATTCATTGTGGAAAAATGCATACTTGCGCATCCATGTTAACTCTTTCAGCGCCAAAGGCAATATTGAGCTTTTTGCAAACAATACAGATTCAGGTGAGTCAGCTCGTAACGAGCTGTCTCACCTGAAATCTGCATTGTTTGGCTGTGAGTTATAAAAATATTCCAAAAATCCTATAAGATGAGAATAGAGTCGTCCGAGTTTGAACATGGAAGAGTCTACTTTAAACAATTCGGCGCCGAAAGAGTTAAGAATCCAAATGTGAACTGATTAACAGACGTTTCTCGAAACCTTATAATGCTAATTGTCGAAGGGCACATAGCTAGATCAAACTGCGCTAATGCGAAATACCGGCATTGCGGACCATGGGCATCTTCGCTTGGTAACCAGCTTTACTCCCCAGTTGCGGCGTTCATTGCGGAGTGCAATTCGGCAAGGCATATTGCCTAGCCTAGTACTGGTTTGTTTACCCAGGGATCATGAATAAGTGAACTGTTAGAACTGAAATAGTGTTGAAAACCGCAATACAACTAAAATTGCTTTCATTTATTTTCTAACATATTATGCTAATGAGTATATTTGGGAATGCAATAAGCATGGTACCATATGATAACGAAGTTGGAACTTAAGCACTTTACAATAACCACCACAGTCTCTGAGTGACGTTTGTAGTTATATATAGAATATAAGAAATGTTTCATCTTCGAAGATTGCTTGAATAATGTAGGACTAGACAGATCTTTATCATAACTTGACGCAACTGTTCAATTATAGATTTGCCAATGACATCGGTCTAATCACGGAAATTTTCTTTTCATGATTGTTATCCTCATATCTCCAACATTTTCAATGCTGAATTCTCAAAAAGGACTTGTCCTGATCTTTACTTGGATTATAAAAAGTCCATTTTTAGAAATATATATAGCCTGATCAGACGGCGGGAATGCGCCAGCTGGTCTGGCTTTATACTTTGGTCCGATGTTTAAATAAAAGCGCCAATGGCACTGTAGTGGCGATCGTATGGAAAATCCTGCAAAGTAACAAGCAGTATATCGGTGTAGGGCTTACGATGACTCTGGTGCGGGTATATATGAGAATGTATCAACCCTGCATCTTTTGACAGTATAATAATGTTAGTTTGCCAGAATGTTGTCTTGGTGATTATTTAGTTACGTTCTGAAATTGGTCATGATGTGTTCAAAATTAGGCCATTCCAAAGTTATGAAAAATCTAGTTGGTATTCGATAGACTACCGTTTTCGCTCATTAGAATGGCTATTTGTAATCTTAATTGTTCGGGTAATCACATGGTTATCACCAGGTCGCTAGGCCATATTAAGATAAAATATATTTTACACTTTAGAAATGACTAAATTATCAATAAAGGAGAGAAAACAGTATCCATTAGTTTGGTGTTTGTTTCAATGAAGTCCGATATAAAACAGGTCTGTTCAATTTAGTCCCTTCACATTGCATGATTGAGGGTTGTCAGAGACATATAAACACAGTGTATGTATATGTCTCCGAGGTTGTTAAACTGCTTCGAATAATGTGAGTGCAAAAACAAACACAAAACATGCTCCAAAAGCACAATTTCACTATTTGCCTAACTGTTCAATTTATAAAAATATAGGCATATATTATAATGCTCGATCTCCAAACTAAATTAGGCTACACTGTCAGCATTGATTGCTAATTGACTCTAGAACGTGCAGACGTGTATACATAACGTGTGTACACACTGACATCGTGTGTCCTTTAAACCTTTGTAAACCAGTCTTATCATCTAGACGCTTTCATATATTTAAACAACTACAAAATAAAGCGTTTATAATATTGAGATTAACAAGCTCTTCTGGTTTTTGGTCTCGCGAGCTATTTATAGAACCTTTTGGAATTTACAGATTTGAGTATCATCAGAGTTGCCGTTATTTGCAAGGCAGAACGCGCAATGATATTTATTATCTGCCAAATCATGACGAAGATAATATTTACATATATGTTAACTCTATGTAGATAATGTCTCGATACAACTCAAATATTAGTAACAATCCGGTACCAATAGTAGCACTGACATAATTATTATTAATCACGTCTCTGCATCAATGATGGAACTATAACGGATGTGAGTAAATTAGTTTGCAGTAAGGAAAAAAAATATCAACCGATTGTTCAAAACCGACTATGTAAATATTTTTCGTTGTTGTTGTTTCTGTTAGCATTGTGGCGATTGTCAAACCAATCGCCACAAAAAACGTTGACTCTGCGTATCTGTGTCGATACATTACACAGATTCCATAATGTGGAACGGCTCAAATCGGTTCCAGTAGTCAGAGTGTTAAATTGGTAGTTGCGGCTTCCCTCTTTGGTACTACGGGTTGCGTGATTAGCATTACAACTGATCCGGTGGTACCAGGATACGCTAACAAGGATTACAAGTAATTTACCCTATAAGCGCCGTGATGTGAATTAAATACTGTTGAAAGTGGTAAAAATCCACATTATACGTGACTTCAAAATGAAATAAAAGAAAAACCCTAGACCTCCTGACGCGGCACATTCGTTTAAAAGGTCAGACATAAAACGGGATTTATAATGAACTTTTCAGATGAAAAGGAACATTTAGCATTTAACGCAATTAAGATTTCAATGTGTCAGCGGATATTTAGCTTAATTACGCCCTCTAACGTGAGTTCAATGAGGCTGTACGATAGCAAACGTTAATAAATTTGCCTCAGAAAAGCTACAACTACATGTATTTCAATTATGGTACGAACTGTTACATACCGTGAACTGTTACACTAAACGAAAGGCGCACTTATGTAAACGTACCAATAACCGATTTACCCGTACCATGGTCTATTTTCGCACAGAATGATGACGTGGTTTCGCTCCTAGGATGGACCAAAGACTTCGGTAAATGTTGCAAATTGACAACATTACGAGCATTTTCTGATTTTGCTTCAATTTTTTTTTATTGTTTTGCCTGCTTCAGATTTGTGTACGTTGGAAACTCTTGCCATATCTTGGTTACCAAAGAACTAGCCGACGGACCCAGGTATATATGGACCCTATTAACAGCTGCACGTTGAATACTTTTCTTTATATTTCGAAGTTTTTGTTTGGAAGTAAACAGACAGCACATATTAAGTTAATATTAATTGCTGATATCTTGTATCTTGATATCCATTTTTCAAAAACAGATTTGATATGAACGTTAAAAAAACTTGTTTCCAAGGAGACAAGTTGAAAATAAAAAACGCAGACTGATCATGTTACAGTGTTACTGCAAATCTGGTTATATCTTGACATTTTTATTTTAACCCTTAACCCTTTCCCACATTCAACAAATCTGCAGCAGACGACTTTGAAAACATAGTGACAAAAACCTGAAAAATCCCGATAAAAGATAGCTTAATTGTTAAATAAGGTTGAAAACATTGTGGCCAAAGGAGAAATTGCTCATCATGAGCAAATTCCACCTTTGGCCACAATGTTTTCAAAAGTCGTCTGCTGCTATTGCATGTGGCAAAGGATTAACACGCAAAGTTTCTTCAAAACGTATCACCACCTATCAAGTTGATATGTTTTCAATTCGATTCGATCCCTGGTAGGGTCATACCAAAGACTTTGAAAATGATAGTAATAGCGCTCAGGGTTGCGGGGTTAGCATTACGACTGACTGACTGGTGTCAGGATTAATAGAACAGTGGTACTAGTAACTTACCAAGGAAACTCTGTGGTATAACTGAAAAAATGTTGAAAGCGGAGTAAATCACAAAAATAATCAATATTTAACGAAAAATGATATGCAAACAGTGTAGATCAAGTTAGCAATGCACGAATGTGCAATACATTGTTGGCAATTTAAGATTTAATTCGTACGTAATATTGGTTTGTCACCAAAGATATGTATTACGCTCTAGTGTTGATAACAGATATGACTTTATACGTAGTATAGGCATAGTTCAGTTGCTCCCTCTCATATGTTAATATAAGTAGATTGTGAAGAAACATAATATTTGTTGTATGTACACAAATGTTGTTTAAAGTCGAGTACAGCGGGTTAAGGATTAATAAATCAAAGTGTTATAATCTATGTAAAACTCAAATATGTTCGTGCATTTCTTTCTAACATAGACTCCATCGTGAGCAACGCCTCATGAGAATCGACCTGCAGAAGACATGAAATATTAGCAAAGTATGATAAAACTACATTTTTTCTAGCCGAACTTTTGTCATTAGCCTCTTCATAAACTCCAAAGAAGCTAACACGACAAGATTGCGAACGGAGAGTGTTTGGGTCGGACTGTACGAAGGTGGAGGAGGAAGCGCATACTGATTCCAACCTTCACTGTGCGATAAAGTCCGAGTACGACTGGTTTTACGCGTGACGTGAATCCTTTTCAAAACTCGACGAGATTTGCTTGAAATGAAGTTTTTATTCCGACTGGTTCAACAAATATTGTACCAAATTAAATTGATAAAACTATTTTTGCATGGTGACTGAATCTTTCCTCAACGTAAAATCGTATAAATTCCAATCAACTACGGCGCATATGTTATTGAGATTCTAGTCTTTTCAATTATCACTCTCGACACAGGGAGGTTTATGGGTAAGATATTCGATCATAATTGAGCGTCGCTCTGCTAAAACCGACCACAAGACTTGTTCGATCAGTTTATATACAGATCAGCCGTCGAATCCGCGAGGTCTGATCTTGATGTAGGCTTATCGCTAAGTATTCATAGCTAAGTTTTCAAGAAACATCTGTAAGGCAGTGACCAATTGAATAGTTTAGCCTGGATGCGGAGGCACTTATATACTAATTACGTTACGGTTGCTTTTCCTCAATTGCTTGTAACACTGCTACTTTGGTACCTGACGTACTGTAGTAAGTAAGTGCGTCTGGTCTGTTACAATAATGGCGACAACATAGGTCATATATCGCTATCACAGATATAGTAAGATTAGTAAATATACACTTGACATTCGTAAACACAACAGCGGACCACTACAATCTGATGCATGGACTCAATATATGAGCCGTTAGACGCGAACAACCAATATTATGGTCTCTGCGTAATGTATCGACCCAGATTAGCCTGCGCAGTCGGCGCAGGCTAATACGGGCCGACACATTCCGTATCAGGGGGATAGAGGTATAGAGTAATTATTCCTGAAACAGAAAATCCACAGGAGGCGATACGTGTCTGATCAGGTAAGCCTGCGCGGCATGCTTAGGCTCGAACCGGATCGATACTTTACGCATGGTCTCTCGTGGAACGGTTCATATGAATATTGAAGCAAACTACTTTCGGAGTTTGAAAAGTTATGCCGGTTTGGTCCACAAGTGGCTTGTCTCTATAACATTTTGCTTGTAAAACCATGCCAAAGTGCGTCACCATTATTGGTATATGCCTGACCCTATAACATAGTGATACAAATCTAGTACCAAAAGTAATATTTTTCTCGAGTGGTTGGCCACTAACACATGGTAATATGAATATTAGAGTGTATTATGATCTTAAAGCGACTGAACTCCAGATACCCAACTGTCGAAAGAAAAATCCAATTTTAAGAAAATAAGTGTTGTTTTTGTATTTGGGGCATTAAAATATGATAACTGACATATTACATACCTCTATAATCGGTGAGATTTTCTTGTTTTCGATACTTTTTCCATCGCAAATTCTACCCTGTCAGTAACGGGGTAAGTATTTTTAAATAGGAAACCCCTTCATCGGGACAATTGAAAACGACTCAAGTTCACTTTATTGATAAAAAACGATACATTTTCTACCCTGGTTTTACTTGGATAACATAAAGAATAACATTTAGGGCGAATTCGCTTTTTTTTTTTTTTTTTCGTGCCATCTGGATTTCAGTCGCGTCAAGTCTGAACGCACAATTACTCTGTTTCTCTCACATAAGTTTCGTTACTGATCGCAGGTAGACACTGGATAAAGACTGGAAAAGCAGCGACATTCATATAATTCAGTTTGAAAAAGTAAATTAATCAGGCTACAAGATGTGTAATCCACAATTATTTCTTACTCATTAACTGGTAAGCTTGTATTAGAAATAAAATATTATTTAATTCAGGAAAAAGAATATTGTCAATGTCTAACGCACGCATTAGAATAAACCATCCGGTACTTAAATGTCGAATATTTTTGTAACATTCCCCTTGGGAAATATCGCTACTGTTGAAAGAATAAGAATTGAAATCCTTGTAAAAAGATATATAATGTGGAACAATTCCTAGATGCGTCTTTTTATCATCGATCTGTACACGTGTTTTCTTCTCATTTATCATTTGTACCGCCTCCTTGGGTTACTGGTTTAACCCTTTCCCTCATATAAACGCTTTATGACGCCTCTGCAGCAGACGGCTATTTGAAAACATAATGACAAAATAAGAAATTGCACAAAACGTGCAATTTCTCCTTTTGCCACAATGTTTTCCACTTTTAGTCATAGGTTATCCATTCAATTAAAGAGATTTCCTATTTCTTGGCAAAACATGTCCAATGTCGTCTGCTGCAGAATTGTTGTATGAGGGAAAGGGTTAAAACGTCCACATTGAGATCGGGATACCCCGCGTTCGATCCTGGGTCGAGTCATACCAGAGTCTTTAAACATAGTAGTAGTAGCTTTCTACCTTGGCGCTCAGGATCACGGGGATATAAAGCATTGCGACTGATGCGGTGTGTCTCATTATAAACTAGCGGAAGTACTGGTCATTTACCCAGGACGTCGGGAAACAACGGAAATTATGTTGAAAGCGTCATTAAACATCATTACACATAACACTGATCGTATTCGATAATCACCATCACATCGAAATAACTCGTTATTCAAACGATCCACATTTATATTAAGATGACCGTTAACATGGTTTGGTGAATGCTTTACAAAAACGACACTTTTTAAAATGTCGTAATCGCTAATCAGTTTCTTTTCAAATGTGGACGTCAGAAAGTATGGGGAAAGCCACATTGTCATTGAGTAGAGAGGATTTTGAGTCTGGAAAAGTAGGTAAATACGTGCGAAAGTAAGTGAGGTGATGTAACTTATAATTTAGTCATCAACGATGTATTTGAATTGAATAGAGCGGTCATTATTTACAGCCTTTAATAACAGAGGCATACATTGAGGTAATTTATGATCTTTTTTATAATTCAACGTCATTCCTTTGGAGCTATCGTACGTGTTTACCCGACAATTACGTAGTGTGGTACATGGTAACAAACTGTCATACATCCAGTAAAAGCTGAACACGCATTTGCTTGTTAATGTTTCTTCTTTTACATAATTCTGAAGACGGGCCTTTGATTGAAAGTCGTGCTTATTGTTTTCTTCAATTTTACAAAGTTGTTTCACTTGCAAATGAGCAAGTTAAGACAATTATCCTCCACTTGGTTGATACCAAATTACATTAACGTAATCGTCTCCACTGTGTAGTGATCGGGAACGAGCGATCATCGGTCGATCCATTTTCAAGTTATATAAAATACTTTAAAACGTGTAGTAATTGCTTCCCACCTTGGCACACACCTCGACACACATCTTGGCACATACATTGGCACATACATTGACACAAACTTTTGCACACACCTTGGTACATACTTTTGCACACACCTTGGTACACACTTTGGCACACACCTTGGTACATACTTTTGCACACACCTTGGTACACACTTTGGCACACATCTTGGTACATACTTTTGCACACACCTTGGTACACACTTTGGCACACACCTTGGTACATACTTTTGCACACACCTTGGTACACACTGTGGCACACACCTTGGTACACACTTTGGCACACACCTTGGTACATACTTTTGCAAACACATTGGAACATACTTTGGCACACACCTTGGTACACACTTTGGCCCACACCTTGGTACACACTTTTGCACACACCTTGGTACACACTTTTACACACACCTTGGTACACACTTTGGCACACACCTTGGTACACACTTTGGCACACACCTTGGTATATACTTTGGCAAACACCTTGGTACACACTTTGGCACACACCTTGGTACACACTTTGGCACACACCTTGGTACACACTTTGGCACACACCTTGGTACATACTTTTGTACACACCTTGGTACACACTTTGGCACACACCTTGGTACACACTTTGTCACACACCTTGGTACATACTTTTGCACACACCTTGGTACATACTTTTGCACACACCTTGGTACATACTTTTGCACACACCTTGGTACATACTTTTGCACACACCTTGGTACATACTTGTGCACACACCTTGGTACATACTTTTGCACACACCTTGGTACATACCTTTGCACACACCTTGGTACACGCTTTGGCACACACCTTGGTACACACTTTGGCACACACCTTGGTACATACTTTTTCACACACCTTGGTACACACTTTGGCACACACCTTGGTACACACTTTGGCACACACCTTGGTACACACTTTGGCACACACCTTGGTACATACTTTTGCACACACCTTGGTACACACTTTGGCACACACCTTGGTACATACTTTTGCACACACATTGGTAAACACTTTGGCACACACATTGGTACACACTTTGGCACACACATTGGTACATACTTTTGCACACACCTTGGTACACACTTTGGCACACACCTTGGTACACAATTTGGCACACACCATGGTACATACTTTGGCACACACCTTGGTACATACTTTTGCACACACCTTGGTACACACTTTGGCACACACCTTGGTACACACTTTGGCACACACCTTGGTACACACTTTGGCACACTCCTTGGTACACACTTTGGCACACACCTTGGTACACACTTTGGCACACACCTTGGTACATACTTTTGCACACACCTTGGTACACACTTTGGCACACACCCTGGTACACACTTTGGCACACACCTTGGTACATACTTTTGCACACACCTTGGTACACACTTTTGCACACACCTTGGTACATACTTTTGCACACACCTTGGTACACACTTTGGCACACACACCTTGGTACATACTTTTGCACACACCTTGGTACATACTTTTGCACACACCTTGGTACATACTTTTGCACACACCTTGGTACATACTTTTGCACACACCTTGGTACATACTTTTGCACACACCTTGGTACACACTTTGGCACACACCTTGGTACACACGTTTGCACACACCTTGGTACATACTTTTGCACACACCTTGGTACATACTTTTGCACATACCTTGGTACATACTTTTGCACACACCTTGGTACACACTTTGGCACACACACCTTGGTACATACTTTTGCACACACCTTGGTACACACTTTGGCACACACCCTGGTACACACTTTGGCACACACCTTGGTACATACTTTTGCACACACCTTGGTACACACTTTTGCACACACCTTGGTACATACTTTTGCACACACCTTGGTACACACTTTGGCACACACACCTTGGTACATACTTTTGCACACACCTTGGTACATACTTTTGCACACACCTTGGTACATACTTTTGCACACACCTTGGTACATACTTTTGCACACACCTTGGTACATACTTTTGCACACACCTTGGTACACACTTTGGCACACACCTTGGTACACACGTTTGCACACACCTTGGTACATACTTTTGCACACACCTTGGTACATACTTTTGCACATACCTTGGTACATACTTTTGCACACACCTTGGTACACACTTTGGCACACACACCTTGGTACATACTCTTGCACACACCTTGGTACATACTTTTGCACATACCTTGGTACACACTTTTGCACACACCTTGGTACATACTTTTGCACACACCTTGGTACACACTTTTGCACACACCTTGGTACACACTTTTGCACACACCTTGGTACATACTTTTGCACACACCTTGGTACACACTTTGGCACATACCTTGGTACATACTTTTGCACACACCTTGTCACATACATTGTCACACACTTTGGAATATACCTTGGCACACAACGTTGTACACACCTTGGCACATACATTGGCACACACCACAAACCTTGGCACACACATATGCAGAAACCACATACCTTTGAACACACCTTGGCGCAAATGAATGCGGGAGTAACATAACGAGTGATGCCTCGGAAAAGATATTACAGGTAGTACTGGTAATTTACCAAGGTGTTGCTGTGATGTGATTGAAATACTACTGAAAGCGGCGTAAACAACTTTCAAACTATTATTTATCAGAGACAAACAACATGACAAGGAAATAAAACCATTTACGCGAGACGCATGCTATATGTCGTGCAAAGAATTACATTATGTTCCAAACAAAACTAAACCTGTCTCACATACGACAAATCTCAATCAACCGCCTTTGAAAACAACTGAGCAAACATATGGACAATACTATAAATGGAGTGATAATTATTGTTTCTACAGTGTTAGAAGTTGAACACATTGTTGCCAAAAGGGACAGTGCTCAACATCAAAATCCGGCTGCTGAATATGTGTCAAAATGCGACTGTATGATGAACGTGTTTAAGCTGTTCGGACAATAATAGAAGAAATCACTCGCGGGTGAAAATCAAAACCTTACCATAAATACAGCGTCACTGTTCGAATATTTCGGGTTAAAGTTCTGACCCTGGCTCGTCAAGGGTAATAACGGGTCTTTCATACATACTCGTAGACCGTAGACATACCAGAGACAGACATGCACATCAAGTAACCACGCATCTAGCGAACGTTGCCTTCACTCGACTTGATTCACAAATTCGCATTATTCAGGTGACTACTTGAATTATTCTTTGAAGCTTTACGCCGCTTTCAACAATGTTTAAGTTATATCACGGTGTTTCCTGGGTCAGTACTACTGGTCCATTTATCCTGACATCAGCCAGTGAGTCGTTATGCTAATTCAGCAACCCTGAGCGCCAAGGAGGACAGCAATTACTACGATTTTAAAAGTATTTTATATGACTCGGCTGGGGATCGAACCCAGGGACGCTCAACCACTACATCACCGAGGCGGTATGAACCACTTGAAGGCGCATTAATACCCTTGATATGCCGGGGACCGCCTCGAAGGTGTGGTAGTAGAGGGCACACCTCGAGTACGGAAAGCAGGGGGTTCGGTCCACGGCCGGGTCATTACAGTTACTTCAAAAATAGTAGTAATGGCTTTCCCTCTATGGAGCCCATGATCGCGCATCATACCACTGAATTGCCTTACAATGGTATTAGAAGTTGACCTTTTTGGTGATATGAGCCGTCCCGCGAGAAAACCAACATTGTGGTTCCACCCTGACCAGCCTAAGCATGCCGCGCAGGCTAGCCCAGATAGACACTTTTCGCCTTCTGTTTCAAGAATTATTACTTCATACCGCTATCCCCCTGAGACGGAATATGTCTGCCCGGATCAGCCTGCGTGGACTGCGAATGCTGATCTGGGTCGATACATTACGCAGAGTCCATACTATTGGTTTATCTCACGGAACGGCTCATATATATAATTGTGAATAAGTCATGTGTTAATATTATGATGAATGAGTCGTTGTTCCAGGGGATCCAACCTTCATGTATTAATGACAAGTCTAGATTAAGATATATATATATGTATACACTATGCAGTCGCGCTCCCGGTCCCAAATGAACACTAATTATTGAGTCAAACTCGACGAAAAGGGACTAGTTGGCTTTCTGTACAGTGTAGGTTTTAATCACACTGTCAGAATTTTACACAAGTTGAAATAATCTTCAAACACGCTTGGACTTATAAAATGTGAACAATGCAGATCCTGATCATACTGTGTGGATGTAAATGCTGAAACCATTTTGTACATGGTCGGGCTCTTATGTTCAAAGGTTTCTTGAAATTTTCCGTTACTAGTTTCCAAACAGTGTAGAACCAGATCAAACTGCAAGAATGTGCACATTGGTCCCAATTACATGTACCTTATGTTTCGTTTTCCTTAATTAAGCACAGCTCATTAAGTGCCTC
The DNA here is from genome assembly GCA_031761405.1 of Serripes groenlandicus. NCBI lineage: Eukaryota > Metazoa > Mollusca > Bivalvia > Cardiida > Cardiidae > Serripes > Serripes groenlandicus. The sequence continues at coordinate 63,625,971 of JASEVX010000001.1, forward strand.
CATGTTGGTATGCGAATGTATAAGTTGATCTGCATCTGTACTGTTGGCACATTCCCCCATGGTTTGTTTTCCTGAAGTACAGCGTAAACAGTGTACCTTACTGGTATGGTAAAAAGGCGTTGAAAAACTTAATTTAATTCTACTTATTGATAAAACGTTAATTTGGTAAAGAGCTTCCGTATCTTTGTATACACGTGCTCAAGAACGTCTGTTGCATATTTGTTGTATGTGGGAAATTCTTAAACTTAAGTTCAAGTCTGAAATTACAATTACGTTGTGATTAAAAGGACAATCACTTCGTAAACTCCCAATGAGTGCGCCTGGCCTAGAAACGTCATTGCAAGACAAACAAGTGTTATTACAAAAGTTCACAGATGTCCCTCGATGCAATCCTACAGAGAATAAATGAATACTAATAGACCTCTTTAGATGTTTACTGATATAATATATCGATTAGATTAAAGACTTCCGTCATTAATACGTTTCTCACTAGTCTATTCATGTTGATACAGGCGCCATTTGACGTCCTAACAACACTGTATAAAGATAGGAAATTACTCAAAACAATATCAGTAAGAATACACTCTAGACTACTGAACATTAATTTTAGTTATGTAAGAACATCGTATGATAAATGTTTACTCCGCAGCGCTTTCTCACAAGTTTTCAAACCTATTCGCTATTAGGAAAGAGTTATACAATAGATCTTAAACTTTTTCTGTTACGATATTTTTTCAAGCTGTCTACATTTAATCTATATGAAGAAAAAGGTGTTAATTCTAAATAATTAGAAGGCAAACTCTAGGTGTTTGATATTAAGTTGTAAATACCTTTTGAAAACGGAGATATTGCAAGTCATGCACAATATCTCCTTTTCTTGGAATGTGTTCTAATGCCGCATGCTGCAGATGCGCCGAAAGCCGACTATATGATGGAAAGGGTAAATACTACCAATAACCCCTTGAACAGAATTACTGAATCTAGAGTGTATTCAGATTCATCTAATTAAGTAATTAAGTAGGTGAAAGGTGCTTGTTAGTTTTGATAATTATCTGGACCACTTGTTAGCATAACACGTCCACCATACTATATGTTAACAGTAAACAACTGTTAGCATGTAAAACCTAACACTGTGTTATGTCAATCAGATAACTTGGAGTTTATCGCCGTTTTCAAAGAAATTTCTGTAATATCACTGCGGCTCCTTCCCCTAACGTGTTTTTTCTGGTTTTCTCACACCAGAACTCATCACCGCATTCATCCAAGGCAACTGGCTACCTTCCCACATACACGATTTAGCCCATTGGTGAAAGACAAATTACACAAGTCGCAAAAACTTTTATAAATCATCGGAAAGAATGAATGACCGATATTGGGTTCGAACCCCGTCCCTTGTGTTGATATACCTCATCGTTACAGACCGAGCTATCGTGGATCGACAGAAGATAAACATGTGTTGATGGGTGTGCACTGAAGTCCTCTCTTGTCCGTTATTGGATCATTTTCCGTAACTTCTATAAAAGATATAAAGTCACTGAGGACATTAACTAGTGCAGATATTATACGATCCCTAATTCAACTTTCACCTGGGGCGTTCAGAGTCGTTTACTAAAACAAAACATCAGAGAAATATATTGAAGCATTTTAGAGTTTTAAAGAATATTTTGATAACGAAATTATTGAAAACATTGAAGAGAAAAGAGTAGAATTGAGAAATTCTCCTTTAACCTGGTCGTTTGACAAAAGTCACTGTGACAAGCGTCATTCTTTTGTTTACCAATTGGCTAACAGTCAATGCGGATAAGCAGCCAGTTGCTCGGAAAGTATGTTGTGTGGAGTAGTGATGCGAGAAAAACAAGAAAACATATGAGTAGGTTAACTAGCCGCTGTGATATGATTGAAAATGTGTTGAAAACGGTGTTAGATCCCTAATCATTCAATCAAAGTCTTTTCGTTATCAAAATATGTCAATCTCAATACACCATGATTACGTTTATATCTCGATATTTGATAAAGACAGCAAAGTTCATTAATTGGTATCTATAATTGAGTGGGGTCACATTTGCATGACAATTAAGATAAAGTATTAATGTAAACAAAATATGATTACATGGTTATCAGTTAGTCTGCTTGCTCAAAATCATAATTGCATTTCAGAGTGATAACGTTTTGCTTGAGATCCGTTACAATGTATATTGGTATATTAATGAGTGCTTTCGTCAATGTTCCCTTTGTGCGTATTTATGCGTTGTTACACCCTATAAAGATACAGTTACGTATACAGCTCTCCGGTTAGCTCTATTCGCCGAATATAACTCTCGTACTAAATGAGGAGCTGTATTCGGCGTACTTGTTGCTTTCGTTTTTGGATAGAGCTCCCCTTCAAATCTAGCTCCTCGGGTAGCTATATTCGGAAACAGTTTCGTATACAGCTCTCCGGTTAGCTCTATTCGCCGAATATAGCTCTCGTACTAAATGAGGAGCTGTATTCGGGGTACTTGTTGCTTTTCTTTCGGATAGAGCTCCCCATTTACAAACTCCAAAGTTCAAGGTCACACTTTGGGCTCAAACCCTGTGTTTTTCTTTTTTTTCAATATAAGAGTTTCCACCTCTACGGCAACTTAAGTGATTTCACAATATGTTTTTATGACCGTCTTGAAATCATTCTGTCGCAGAACTTCTAGATGTGTATGCATGTACAACAAATAGGTCTGTCAAGTGAGCATGCCATTAGCCATTTAACTGACCATCAAGATCGAATACCATGCTGGCTGACCATTCAAAATCGAGTACTATGCTGACGGACTATTCAGGTTGCCATTCGGCTGATCATTCACAGTGTTAATACTATGCTGGCTGACTGTTTAGCTTACCTTTCAAAATCGAATACCAGTCTGGGCAACAAGTATAATACCATGCTGGCTGACCATTAAGCTTATCATAAATCAAAATTCAAAATCAAATACCATTCCTGGTGACCATTCAACTTGCCATTCAGCCGACCATTCAAAGTCATTCATTTGATCATTCAAAATCGAATACCTTGCTGGCTGACCATTCAGCATGGCATACGACTTTGAATGGTCAGCTGAAAATGTTCTTCGTACGCTTGCTCGTGCGTACTGACGGATGAAAGGCACCAAAACTATAAGCCTTTTCCTCAACGGGGGCCCATAAACTCATTTGGCCAAATGAGTCACAGCCCAGTACCTGGTTTTCGTATGACTTTGCATATGCTTGTTTTCATTCTAACGCCCTTCCTTGACAAATACTATATAATATATATTCTTTACGGTGAGATATGCCATTCCACATAACAAAACTGTGTCTTTCTTTATAATTATATCCTAATATCGTTTGTTTTATTAGGAATTTAATTACAGACTCAATCTTCAATTAAATAATATAAATCAATATATTTCAAGTCGCTAAAACGTCTTTCTACTAGAAGATATGTATATGGAATGAATTGAAATCATGTCCTGAAAATATTTTAATCCCAGTTTGTAGTTGATCAAATGTATTAAATGGAGTTGACCCTCCCTTTCCCACCTAAAACAAATCTGCAGTATGGACATATCGAGAGTTGATAATAGGAAATATATAATAATGAATGTCTATTGCACAGAGCTAAAACAACAACGTAGCTAATGGAGCAATTGCTGAACTTTTTCAAAAGCCGTCAGTTGTAGATGCATCAAAACGAGTATGCATAGAAAAAAGTGTTAACAAAAAGTCTTTTTGTTATATTGCCAGACTGATATGCATGATACATAATACCTATTATATCTATATGATCGCTTCACCCTTTACCACATACAGAGGTTTTCTGACGCCTCTGCAGCAGACGCCTTTTGAAAACATTGTTGTTGTTTTTTATCACATTTTTATCACCATGGATGTTAACCCTTTCCCGTATACAACAAATCTACAGCAGAGGACTTTTAAACTATCAAGGCAATATATATAGAAAATTTGTATAAATGACAATATGATTATTGGATAGAGTTGAAATCATTGTGACAAATGGAGAAATTGCTCGTTGTTATCCCATGCTGGATTCATTTCTAAAACAAAAAGTAATGATAATTAATAATAAAATAGCTATTGCTGGTATGAATTAAAACAAAAGTCTTTTCGTAGTGCATGCGCTTAATTTGAACCAAAAACAAGTTTCTTCTCCTTGTTTTTCATCGTTTCGTGCATTCTCATTATAATCGTGGATTTTTTAAGAAAGCTCGCGCTTTGGTAATAACACTGAATTTCCTCTCAGAACGTTTTCACTGAAAAATTGCAAAGCAATTTTTATTGATTTACGCATCAAAATAAGCAAAAAGACTAGATAAATATGCTTTAGATGTTTTGGAAAAAAAACTCATAACAATCTGCCAGAATATAATATTTGTGTAGCTAAATTGTAAACTCATAAGTTGTTTTACCATGTGATTTATTTGACAATAAAATATGTTTAAACTAAAAAAAGGAAAGAACGATAACAGTATAACTAGAGAAGTTAAAAGTGTAACATGTCCTAGATACATTTTATAATGAGCAATAAAAAAAGAGATTACGTTTATTTTGTATTTGAATGGTAAGTTTAACAGTCGTATCACTAATATTACCATTTATAATAGACAATATGAATGGCAATAAACAGGAACGTTGATATTCAATTTCCCTTAATGTACCGTAAGCTTCAAGCTTAACACATACATCTAATGGATTTAATAGCCACGTCTTGCGATTTAGGGTCTTATTGCATGTGCGTACAGTGACGTCTCTTATTTGAGTCTTCACTGTTCGCCTTTGTGTTATATAGACCTAAATGTATATTCTGAGATATCACTAGAAGTTAACCCTTTCCCTCTTACGACAATTCTGCAGTAGACGACTTTGAACCTATTTTGTCAAAAAATAGAAAATCTCTATAATTGAATGGATAACCTATGACGGAAAGTGGAAAACATTGTGTCAAAAGGAGAAATTGCACGTTTTGTGCAATTTCTTCTTTTGTCACTATGTTTTCAAAAAGCCGTCTGCTGCAGAGGCGTCAGAAAGCGTCTATATGAGGGAAAGGGTTAAGACCAAGTAGTTGTACGACAATGCTACTTTACGATGATGCCAAACCGGAGAGTCTCTATGATACCCAGATGCAGTTCCAATGGTTAACATAGAATATAATTTACATTGCAATGAGAGTGAATCTTTCACTCCACATATGGACACATTTTGATGCCTACTTTTAAAAACGATGTGACAAAAGAGGAAATGTTTTCAAATCTATGCCTATTCAATGCGTAAACTTTCCATTATAGATATTTTCCATACTTAGCTGAGATATTTCAAAAGTCGTCTGTTGCAGATTTGTTATATTTGGGAAAGTGGTAAAAAGTTGCGTACCTGTTTACCTGCTTGAGGTTATATTGAACAATATTGATTTGAGGACTCATATACTTATATTTACAAAATTAATGTGTATTTATGATTATATTTTCACCAAAATAAACGTACGTTACAAAACAAATAGAAAACTATAATGTTGATTGATTGATTGATTGATTGATTGATTGATTGGGCTGTATCACCGTTTAAGCTATTTTTCAGTCATAGCATGGCGGCCAATTCACCTACCAATGTGTCTCCTGAGTTTCTCACATCAGTACTCCACAAAACAGACTTCTTGCTGCTTTTCCACATAGACAGTTATACCATTGTTGGAATATGAATGATGCACGTCGCACGTCAAACGGCGGAAAGAATGTTGGCCGAGCTTAAGTTCGAACTCACAAATCCTTGTTTGAGAACTAAGATAGCTCGACACCCAACCCTTTCCCTCATACGACAATTCTGCAGCAGACGACTTTGAACATAATTTGTCAAAACATAGAAAATCTCTATAATTCAATGGATAACCTATGACTTAAAGTGGGAAAACATTGTGGCAAATGAAGAAATTACTCGTTTTGAGCAATTTCTTCTTGTGTCGTTTTTAAAAATCCGTCTGCTGCAGAGGCGTCAGAAAGCGTCTATATAAGGAAAAGAGCTAAATTATCAGACCAAAATACTTATAATACCCATCGTTAACCCTTTCAGCATACGCAAAAAGCTGCAGCAGAAAATGTTGACAATATAAAGGCATAGAAATGGAAAATCTCTTGAAATCACAGAGCTGAAAACATTTTTGTCAAGTAGAGAATTGTAATGGTTTCTCATATTGCCAAAACATAATTGTTCAAAGGTCATGTACCGAAGATGCGTCTTAATGGGTGGTCTTAGTGTAGAAAGGGTTAAGCCAGACAATAAAAACTCGCTTCTGTCAATGTAAAGTTATATCAGACGGGCCGTAATCGAGTACAGGCGGTCTTTTCAAATAAAATAAATTTGGATTAATCACTTAAAAGTTTCACCTTCTTCCCTCCAAACTGATATGGTGCGAAATTAAACAGACACGGTGTCCTATTGAATTGTCTTGTTAGTAAAGATTGGACGAGTTTCATACTGAAAACGACTCCAGATAATGAGTAATAATTATAACCTCGCCTTCAGTAGCTGATTATACGATAATTTAACCCTTTTCGCATACTCTAAACTGCAGGTGACGACTTTGAAAATATCTATTGTAAAACATAGAAAATCTCTATGAAACGATTTTTTTTTTAACACAGCTGTTAACGCTGTTGCAAAAGGAGAAATTGCTCATAATGAGTATTTCTCCATTTGCAACAATGTTTTCTAAAGTTTTCTGCTGCATATGTGTCAGAAAGAGTTGGGAATGGCTAACCCCTTTCAGTTTTGCAGACAATATTTGATTATCTTTTTGAAGCAGAGGAAAACTGAAATAAATGCTCAATACGACCATACTACTTTGTTTCATTCCCTACAATACTAGATTTGTAAAAGTGCATCACAATTATGCTTCCAATTATCGAGATTGCATAATTCCTTTACTAGAAATGTTCTAATCACACTCATTTAAAAAGATCACTTGTTGATTGCAAGCAGGCGTTACTCAGGCTTTATAGAATAAACGGTAACACTTATTTGAAATTAAGCCAGTAGTTTGCTTCTGAAATAAATGAAAGTTGTTTTAATTATTTGGAAGCCGCCAGGAGGCGGCTTCCTGTAGGGATGCTTAGAAATTTCGAACAAGGAGAATATTTAGACCTGCCAGCGTGACCACATATCTTGATTTCTCTTTGTCCTTACTAAGTACATTAATTTAAGTTAATGACTTTTAAAACATCCCCTTTACACTCTATATACATGTGTGAGTTTTACAAATTAAAAACAAAAGACAAAGGCCAGTATATTAATTGAATATATGTACATTTTTATTTAAGCGAAATTCAGTAAACTGAATTGGTTACCTGCCTCATACGCTTTTTTAGTTCGATAGTATGTTAAACCGGGAACCATGAACAAGAAAAGGCACGCAGTAAATGTAATCTGTTTCTTGTTGTTGTTGTTTGGCGTTATTTACCCTCGCGCTCGGCATTAATGCCATTCCGTTCCTTACATGCTATCATATATTACGCAGTAATTCTAGATGAAGAAGTGCAGACATGTACATATATAAACCACATAAATATCTGTTTCACAATAAATGTTGCCGTCTAGTTGAAATGTTAATGTTTATCAAACTTATTCATACGAATCACAAGAATAAAATCCTAGTAGTACTTAAAGGGAGGTAATTTGAAGTATATACGCACAATTTAACTAAGTTCCCATTTGGTCTGACACCTTTGTCTAATAATACACATGTATGACGATTTAAATAAACGATTTAAAGGGAATACAAATATTTAACACAGTTAAACATTTAAATACATGTTCAGCAGCTAACCGTTTCCCACATACAACAACCAATTTGGTAGAGGAAAGTTTACGTCGTGCCGGGTTAGCTAGTCTCAACATAAAATCGCAAATATTGAAAATATACTTATACACAAACGGACGTTTCTAGTTTCAGTACATGTATGTATACAACAACGGTTCATACTTAAATTTACTTTAACATGTTGGTATATTGAAATGGGTGTTATGTGAGATTCACAGACTTAGTACGTTGAATTGTAAATTTGTTTATAACATTATAAATTTTATATTCATACCTATACATTAGGGTATCTACAAACAATTAATGAAATGTGTAAACATTTATCTTGGCTTAAATTTGATTTTGATGTTGTTACTAATTTAAATAATAGTTTTCATTCATATAATTTCAATGTTTATTAATCTTATTCATACGAATCACAAGGTAAATATCCTTGTATTGCTTAAAGGGAAGTAATTTGAAGTATACAACAGTCTTCAAAGTGATAAATATGTCAGCGTATTAAAGCGTATTACCGTCTACAGTTGTTTGTGGATTTAAATGTTCTTTTTTCTTATTTCTACATGAACAACGAAAAATTGCGGCTTCTCTTTGACGCTTTGCGTCAAACATCCGTCTTGTTGATTTGGTACTACTTTAAGGAATTAGATTCACATAGTCAAAATGACGACAGGTGTTTTCTCAGAACAAAACAGAACAGAACATAATCTTTATCAGAGAGAGAGAGAGAGAGAGAGAGAGAGAGAGAGAGATAGAGAGAGGTAGATTTCGTCAATATGCACTCTGATATCAATCCTTAGTTTTCTTCTGGGACAAGATAAGTTTACAAATAATACAGAAGTTTGTAATACACGTATTATCTAAAGCCAGCAATAGACTACTGTATTAGAAAACGTAATGGGAAACGGACAAATACTCTTGAACAACCAGTTTACGAATTCCTTGAAATGGGTTTCTTCTATATATATATAACAAACAACATTAATTGATCCAGGTGTAATTACAACACACAAAAACCGACTTCCTGACACTATAACCATTTCCGACATACATATGCATTTCGACGTAATGTAGCAGACTTCGTTTGTATTTGACAAGAGCCCGAACTGAGGCACGGAAGGCGCAAACCGACAGCCCGGACTCTTCGACCAGCAAAAATCCCGATCAACCCGCGTGTCTGAACAGTCTTGTTTTGATCTCCTTTGTTCACGACCTTCTCGTATAATCTTCGTGAAAGCCTCTCAGGAAACCCTAAACTTTACCTTAATTGAATGTAATTCGATTGTTATTGCCTTTTATTTTGATAACGCCTAACTTGTTTGTATGGTGTTTAACAATTGTTCAAGTTATATCACGCAATTTCCTGGGTAAGTGACCAGTACTACTAGTCAATATATCCTTACACTGGTAATTTATGGATTGGGGGTTAACTCCGTTTGCAACAATTTTTAAGTTGTGTCACGTTGGCCAGTTCACCCACGCATGTGTTTCCTGGCTTTCTCACACCAGTACTTCACACACTATACTTTCAAAGCAACTGGCTGCTTTTCCACATATACTGTAAGCACATTAGTGAAAGACGAATGACGCTTGTCTCAGTCAAACGTCGGAAAGAATATTGGCCGAGCTGAGGTTCGTACTCACAACCCCTGTTGCTACCGACTGAGCTACCGGGGTTTGGCCCCTGACACCGGTTAGTCAATCGTAATGCTAAACCCGCAATCCTGAACGCGAAGGAGGTAACATTATTATAACCATTTAAAAGTCTGTACTTTATAATCAGGGACGTAGCTCCCTTTAGGCACGTGTCTACACATTTTTTTCTAAAAATGCCCCCAAAATGCAGCTGCGGCGATACACATCTGCGTAATGTATCGACCAGATCAGTCTGCGCTGTCCGCGCAGACTGATCCGGCCGACACATTCCGTCTAAGGGTGAGGGGATAGATAGAGTAGTGATTCCTGAAACAGAAAATCCACAGGAGGCGAACAGTGTATATCCGGGGTACGCCTGTGTGGCATGCTTAGGCTGATCCGGGTCGATACTTTATGCAGAGTCCACAATGTTGATCTTCTCACGAGACGGCCTACACATTGATTATTGCCAAGCTACGCCCCTGATAATTCCATTATTCTCTTCACGCACGTGGTTTATACTATTAGATATTACCAACTCTTGATTAAGAATTAACTTTAAGATATTGTAATCAGCAGATACCAAGATCAGTAAGCATGTAAAACATTCCGCAAATCCGAATTTTTATCTATTCCACTTTTCATGGTGGGCACCCGCGATTCCTTCATTGCTTTGTTGCAAAGTACTCTCGTGTGCTTATCCGAAAACTCGGACAGAAATGTTGCAGTATACAATATAAAACTTCCACAAAGACGTACGATTAGATAGATACCAAACAATTTACAACACTTCATTAAAACCCGTGTTTCTTGTTTTTATAATTCATCGGGGTGTTTTTTGTGTGACCTTTGTTCACGATGCTTCATAAAAACCTCTTGAGAATAATGAGAAACCCTAAATTGATTTTAATTGAATGTAATTCGATCTTTATTGCCATTTATTTAGAAACCTCCAAACGCTGGAGGTCTTCTCAAATGACGGAATTCAATTTATATCTACATTTTTACCTACTTCGTAATTCTGAACATTATTACTTTATTATTGTGTTCAAGCTATTTCTTTGTGAGTACGGTTTGCATAAACATTTTGCGATATTATGGCCAGCAGAGATCCAGATCAGCCTGTGCAAAAAGTTAACAATTTGGAATTTATAACACAACTCCTCACGGTCATTGATTCGTACATTGCTTTGTAAACAGGTTATGCCATTAATTGTATGTGCTAATCACAAAACTCGGACAAAAATGTGTATACACAATTAAAAGGAGAAATTGCTCATTGTCACAATGTTTTTAAAGGTTATCTATTTCGAACGCGTCAACATGCGTCTACATGTTGGAAATATTTCAGCCTTGTTGATAGGATAGCAAGCGATGACGACTCTGGTCTGTCTAAGTGCAGACACTTGGATTTCAGTTTCATTCTTCGAGCTGCTGCTTTCGCCTCGGTGGTGTGGGCGTGAGATCAGGGATCGACCCCGATCATGTCAGACAAATTATATTTAAAAGTGTAGTAGTTGCTTTTCTCCTTTGTGACACTTAAATGTGTCTGCTACCAAGGATCCAAATATCGATCCCGCTCAAGTTTAACAAAACACTTTAAAAATGGAAGCACTTGCTTTCAGTCTTTGCGACACTTAAATGTGTCTGCTACCAAGGCGCCAAATGTCGATTCCGGTCAATTCTTAAATAAAAAACACCCTAAAGGCTGCAAAACAGCACTTAAGAAGTCTTAAAAAAATAAAAATACTGAACGATGCGCTGGCATTAGGAATGGCTTACAAGCAGTACTTGTATACTGTATAAGTAAACGCCATGATGGGACTGAAATAATGTTTAATGCGGCGTAAAGCACCATTTAAATAGCATCTCATCCTTCCGACGGAGGTTCAAGAAGGAGGTTCAGCTGCGATATTTCAATATTTGCACAGTTATTCATAAGATAAATCCCGTACCTTTCATTGAATGTCTCGAGAAAAGTTACGTGCTTCCCTCATAATGCATATAAGAGGCGTCTGTATCGAAAACAATGAACGAAAAACCATAACATCTGTAAAACATAAGCATAATTTTGAATCAGTGGTAAAACATTTAGAGGAACAGAGAAATAATGACAGCAATATCTCTTTTCCAACAACGTTACTTAAGAATGTCAGCTACCAGAGCGGCAAATTGTGTCTGCATCAGTGAAAGGATCGCTGTCTGTTCTCCGGTTAATAGACTGTTTACAGAGCGACAGGTTTATGATTCAATATGTTGCCAAGTCATTAAAGGGCTTCCCTTCCAGAACTAAGCACCCGAAGAGTTCTGGTAAAAAAGTAAAATGCAAGAGTCCACTATTGCACAACCATCGTATTTCATTCAGAGCTATATATAAAGGACGTTTTGAATGTTCTTTTATCCTTATTTGACTCTCTAACCCTATGTTGTTAGTACTTTAATGAAAAATATCACTGAGACGATTCTTTCGAGTACCCACCGCATAGGGAATGGTGGGAAAAGAAAAAAAGCCGTCTGCTGTAAAAGCGTCAGAAAGCGTCTATATGAGGATAAGGGTTAAATGATCATACCAAAACACTTATAATACCTATCGTTAACCCTTTCGAGCATGCACAAAAAGCTGCAGCAGAAAATAGTGACAATGTATAGGCATAGCAATGGAAAATCCTTTGAAATCACAGAGCTGAAAACAATTTTTGTCAAGATGAGAATTGGAATGGTTTCTCATATTGCAAAACATAATTGTTCAAAGGACATGTAATGAAGATGCGTTTTAATGGTTCTAAATGTAGAAAGGGTTAAGCCAGACAATAAAAACTCGCTTCTGTCAATGTAAAGTTATATCAGACGGGACGTAATCGAGTACAGGCGGTCTTTTCAAATAATTTGGATTAATCACTTAAAAGTTTCACCTTCTTCCCTCCAAACTGATATGGTGCGAAATTAAATAGACACGGTGTCCTATTGAATTGCCTTGTTAGTAAAGATTGAACGAGATTCATACTGAAAACGACTCCAGATAATGAGTAATAATTGTAACCTCGCCTCCATTAGCTGATTATATGATAATTTAACCCTTTTCGCATACTCTAAACTGCAGGAGACGACTTTGAAAGTATCTAATGTTAAACATAGAAAATCTCTATAAAACGAAAGTTTACAGCTGTAAACGTTGTGGCAAAAGGAGAAAATTGCTCATAATGAGCATTTCTCCCTTTGCAACAATGTTTTCTAAAGTTTTCTGCTGCATATGTGTCAGAAAGAGCTGGGAATGGCTAACCCCTTTCAGTTTTACAGACAATATTTGATTATCTTTTTGAAGCAGAGGAAAACTGAAATAAATGCTCAATACGACCATACAACTTTGTTTCATTCCCTACAGTACTAGATTTGTAAAAGTGCATCACAATTATGCTTCCAATTATCGAGATTGCATAATTCCTTTACTAGAAATGTTCTAATCACACAGGTGTTTTCTCTCAGAACAGAAAAGAACAGAACAGAACAGAATATTTATCACCTCACACCACACATTTTGGACATGTGAAATTGATGTTTGTGTGTGTAAGATGGTGGGGGGGGGGAGAGACAGAGACATAGAGTGAGAGAGAGGGAGAGAGATAGAAGAGAGAGAGAGAGAGAGAGAGAGAGAGAGAGAGAGAGAGATAGACAGAGAGGGAGAGACAGAGAGAGAGAGACACAGAGAAAGAGAGATACAGAGATAGACAGACAGACAGACAGACAGACAGACAGACAGACAGACAGACAGACAGACAGACAGACAGATAAACAGACAGGCAGACAGACAGACAGACAGAGACACATACACAGAAACAGAGATAGAGAGATAGAGAGAGAGATATATATATATATAGAGAGAGAGAGAGAGAGAGAGAGAGAGAGAGAGAGAGAGAGAGAGAGAGAGAGAGAGAGAGAGAGAGAGAAAGAGAGAGAGAGAGAGAGAGGTGGAAGCAGGTAGAGACAGAAATAGTTAGTTAGAGAGAGAGAAAAAGAGAGACAGAAATGGAGAGAGAAATTATAGAGAAAGACAGACAGACAGAGCCAGAGGGACCGAGAGAGATAGAGAGACATAGAGACAGAAAGAGGGACATAAAGAGAGACAGAAAGATAGAGAGAATGAGACAGTGAAATAAAAAGACGGAGAGGGAGAGAGATACAGACATACAGACACAGAGACAGACACAGAGACAGAGGGAGAATGAGAAATCAGATTTCGTCAATATGCACCCTGATATCAATCCTTGGTTTTCTTCTGGGACAAGATAAGTTTACAAATAATACAGAAGTTCGTAATACACGTTTTATCTAAAGCCAGCAATAGACTACTGTATTAGAAAACATAATGGGAAACGGACAAATACTCTTGAACAACCAGTTTACGTATTCCTTGAAATGGGTTTCTTCTTTATATATATATAACAAACAACATTAATTGATCCAGGCGTAATTACACCACACAAAAACCGACTTCCTTACACTATAACCATTTCCGACATACAGATGCATTTTGACGTAATGTAGCAGACTTCGTTTGTATTTGACAAGAGCCCGAACGGAGGCATGGAAGGCGCAAACCGACATCCCGGACTCTTCGACCAGCAAAAATCCAGATCAACCCGCGTGTCTGAACAGTCTTGTTTTGATCTCCCTTGTTCACGACCTTCTCGTATAACCCTCGTGAAAGCCTCTCAGGAAACCCTAAAATTTAACTTAATTGAATGTAATTCAATTGTTATTGCCTTTTATTCTAATAACGCCTGACTTGTTTTTATGGTGTTTAACAATTGTTCAAGTTGTATCACGTAATTTCCTGGGTAAGTGACCAGTACTACTAGTCAATATATCCTTACACTGGTGATTTATGAATTGGGGGTTAACTCCGTTTGCAACAATTTTTAAGTTATGTCACGTTGGCCAGTTCACCCACGCATGTGTTTCCTGGCTTTCTCACACCAGTACTCCACACAATATACTTTCCAAGCAACTGGCTGTTTTTCCACATAGACTGTAAGCACATTGGTGGAAGACGAATGACGCTTGTCTCAATCAAACGTTGGAAAGAATATTGGCCGAGCTGAGGTTCGTACACACAACCCCTGTTGCTACCGACTGAGCTACCGGGGTTTGGCCCCTGACACCAGTTAGTCAATCGTAATGCTAAACCCGCAATCCTGAACGCCAAGGAGGGAACATTATTATAACCATTTTAAAGTCTGGACTTTATCATCAGGGACGTAGCTCCCTTTAGGCACGTGTCTACACATATCTTTTCTAAAAATGCCCCAAAATGCAGCTGCGGCGATACACATCTGCGTAATGTATCGACCAGACCAGCCTGCGCTGTCCGCGCAGACTGATCCGGCCGACACATTCCGTCTAAGGGTGGGGGGATAGATAGAGTAGTGATTCCTGAAACAGAAAATCCACAGGAGGCGAACAGTGTATACCCGGGTACGCCTGTGTGGCATGCTTAGGCTGATCCGGGTCGATACTTTATGCAGAGTCCACAATGTTGATTTTCTCACGAGACGGCCTACACATTGATTATTGCCAAGCTACGCCCCTGATAATTCCATTATTCTCTTCACGCACGTGGTTTATACTATTAGATATTACCAACTCTTGATTAAGAATTAACTTTAAGATATTGTAATCAGCAGATACCAAGATCAGTAAGCATGTAAAACATTCCGAAAATCCGAATTTTTATTTATTCCACTTTTCATGGTGGGCACCCGCGATTCCTTCATTGCTTTGTTGCAAAGTACTCTCGTGTGCTTATCCGAAAACTCGGACAGAAATGTTGCAGTATACAATATAAAACTTCCACAAAGACGTACGATTAGATAGATACCAAACAATTTACAACACTTCATTAAAACCCATGTTTCTTGTTTTTATAATTCATCGGGGTGTTTTTTGTGTGACCTTTGTTCACGATGCTTCATAAAAACCTCTTGAGAATAATGAGAAACCCTAAATTGATTTTAATTGAATGTAATTCGATCTTTATTGCCATTTATTTAGAAACCTCCAAACGCTGGAGGTCTTCTCAAATGACGGAATTCAATTTATATCTACATTTTTACCTACTTCGTAATTATTACATTATTACTTTATTATTGTGTTCAAGCTATTTCTTTGGGAGTACGGTTTGCATAAACATTTTGCGATATTATGGCCAGCAGAGATCCAGATCAGCCTGTGCAAAAAGTTAACAATTTGGAATTTATAACACAACTCCTCACGGTCATTGATTCGTACATTGCTTTGTAAACAGGTTATGCCATTAATTGTATGTGCTAATCACAAAACTCGGACAAAAATGTGTATACACAATTAAAAGGAGAAATTGCTCATTGTCACAATGTTTTTAAAGGTTATCTATTTCGAACGCGTCAACATGCGTCTACATGTTGGAAATAGTTCAGCCTTGTTGATAGGATAGCAAGCGATGACGACTCTGGTCAGTCTAAGTGCAGACACTTGGATTTCAGTTTCATTCTTCGAGCTCCTGCTTTCGCCTCGGTGGTGTAATAGTTAGAGCATTCGCTTCGAGAGCGTGAGATCAGGGCTCGACCCCGATCATGTCAGACAAATTATATTTAAAATTGTGACACGTAAAGATGTCTGCTACCAAGGATCCAAATACCGATCCTGGTCAAGTTAAACAAAATACTTTAACAATTGAAGTAGTTGCTTTCATTCTTTGCGACACTTAAATGTGTCTGCTACCAAGGCGCCAAATGTCTATTCCGGTTAATTCTTAAATAAAAAACACCATCAAGGCTGCAAAACAGCACTTAAGAAGTCTTCAAAAAACTCGAAAATGAACGATGCGCTGGTATTAGGAAAGGCTTACAAAGTTACAAGCAGTACTTGTATATTTTACAAGAAAACGCCATGATGGGACTGAAATAATGTTTAATGCGGCGTAAATCACCATTTAAACAACATCTCATCCTTCCGACGGAGGTTCAAGAAGGAGGTTCAGCTGCGATATTTCAATATTTGAACAGTAATTCATGAGATAATTCCTGTACCTTTCATTGAATGTCTCGAGAACAGTTATCTGCTTCCCTCATAGGACATATAAGAGGCGTCTGCATCGAAATCAATGAAAGAAAAAACATAATATCTGTAAAACATAAGCATCATTTTGAATCAGAGGTAAAACATTTAGGGGAACAGAGAAATAATGACAGCACTATCTCTCTTCCATCAACGTTACTTAAGAATGTCCGCTACCAGATAGGGAGGCAAATTGTGTCTGCATCAGTGAAAGGGTCGCTGTCTGTTCTCCGGTTAATAGACTGTTTACAGAGCGACAGGTTTATGATTGAATATGTTGCCAAGTCATTAAAGGGCTTCCCTTCCAGAACTAAGCACCCGAAGAGTTCTGGTAAAAAAGTAAAATGCAAGATTCCACTATTGCACAACCATTGTATATCATTCAGAGCTAAATATAAAGGACGTTGTGGATGCTCTTTTATCCTTATTTGACCCTCTAACCCTATGTTGTTGGTACTTTAATGAAAACTATCACTGAGACGATTATTTTGAGTACCAACCGCATAGGGAATGGTGGGATAATACGAGATAGTATACGGGGAAAGGAGTTTTATAGATCTCCCTCTGAATCATTGGCTACTCTGTTTAATCATTTTATCTTCCTCTATTTCAGACATGAGAGTTGTCCTTCCGATATCATTGCTTATTGTTATGATTCATCATAGCAGATCGGCCGTCTATGACGAAACACCTGTCACCAAGGAGGCGGAGAAGTGTTTACTGGAGTGCCTCACATGTGTGGAATTATGGGGTAGCATTTACGACGGTAACTCATGCGCAAAGGGCTGTCTACTCACGAACGGAAGTAGCATTGACGATGACTGTAGAAACGGAATGAGCATAAGTAAACGTTTCGCTGTGATTAAAGCAAGAGATGCCTGTCATATGCAATGCTTTCTGTGCGTGTCACGGAGGACAAACAAACATTATGATTACACTCGATGCGTACAGACATGTGAACGGTCACATGGTATGATGAGGGACAATAAATGCCTGTTGCACTTCGCATGGTAAATGTGAAAACTGTTGGAGGAACAAATGCTCGTGACATGTTATAAAAGCCTTCTATTACCTCGTTAAAGGGACGCTCTCACGAGCTTAACATAACATTTTAAAGAACTTGGGATATTTTTTAAACTACACTATTTTAAAAAAAACCATTGGTGTGCGGTATTTTTAACTTTATTATAACAATGTATACTAAGATAAGTCCGCACATTATATCCGTAAATATGACAATAACTATTGTTAATGTAAATTTAACCCTTATCCTGCTGTTCATGATCTTATTCAACATGTGTTGATATACAATGTTCGTTTCTCACATATAACTTCTAAGCAAAGGCAACTCAACACAAGTGCGAACAAACTAAGGATGACGAAGTCAGTTTCCATAATCTAGCACCTAAATGGTTGACCCTTTCTTACTTGCAGACGCATTTTGCCGCATCTGCAGTAGACGACTTTTGAAAACATTGTGGCAAAAGGGGGTTTCAAAGTCCTCGTTTGCAAATATATTGTGTGTTGGAAATGGTTAGGATACATTTTGGCCTGTCTCTAAAGAACCGGACTGCGCATGCTGATCTGGGTCGATACATTACGCAGAGACCATAATGCTGGTTTTCTCGTGGAACGGCTCATATGTAGAAAAATTAATCAGTAAAATTATCCCTTTATAATGTCGTACACAGGTTCCTGCTATCAGATTTTCGATCAAGATTAAAAAGATGTACCTCTTTCACCTTGTGTTTTTCCTTAAAATGTTTGCATTGGTTAGTCTTTAAGCATCGTCGTCTTGTACCAAGGGTCCCGGGTTCGAACCCCGTAATGAGCGGGTTCTTCCTTTCGGAGTTGTCCACACAAACGGCGCAAGTACTGGATAAAGTATCCACAAATGCAGACATCGAGCGTCATTAATACATGTATGAGCTGAAAGTCTGGTCTCGCTATCGATGTAAAATATATAAGCTCAAACCAGAAAAGGGCATTGATTGACCAATCTATAGCACATTGCGAAATGATTTTCGATTAAGTGATATATTGCAAACGCAAAATTACGTTTATAAAAGATAAAAAAAAGCCTTTGCTGTTTTAAGACGTTTTCGGCGTAAAAGGAATACCATCGGATACCTTTCTTAAACCAATTATTGCCGACGTCTTTGAGGAATATACATGTTCCAGCGATATCGATATTAAAACGATGTTAAAAAAGATTTATAAGGCAACGTAAGATACAAACCCAATCGGTCAACGTGATTGCTTTCAACCGGAATAGCTTAGGACTTATAAGTAAAATAGTTGCGAACAATATCTCAAAAGGCCTGTATAAATAAGGTTGTAGCGTTTCTGTAGAAGCAGCTTTTGAAAATGAGCTATTTCTCTTCTCTTTTTTGTCACAATGTTTTCAAGTTCAGTTAAAAAGGATTATATCATACAGATAGTATACGGTCTTGGTTAGAAGTTTTTCGAAAACGTCTTTTTAAAAATTGTTGTATGTGAAGAAAGGGTTAAACGATGTCTCATCTTAGCTCCCACATCAGTTGTAATTCGAAAATCAGTCACACACAGGAGAGAAGCGAATTTTTGTTTGACTGTGAAAAACAGAACAGAATAAGACATAACAAAACATACCAGAATAAAACAGAACAGAAAAAACCATGATGGAACAGAACAGAATATATTATAACAGAATAGAACATACCAGGATAGGACCGAACCGAACTGACCAGGATATAAAAGAACATGACATTATATAACAGAACAGAACAACAGAGAAGAGCAGAACAGAAAGTGATACATAATTCATTAGACTCTTAGAAGGGATTTCCAGTTCACTCGTACAATGCTAAAGTACCCAGATGTAGTATATCACAATGGCTGCTGACAGACTATCACATGACATTGTGACCGTTCATTAGTAGACGCACACGCGCAACCATCCGCCCACAAAAATTGCCTAGTTCTTGCGCTTAGTCGTAATGTATTGTTTCATGCTGCTTACATCTTAATTGTGAAATAAAACGATGTTAACAAAGGTTTAAGCTACGTTGATTAGATTTTTAAGAGAGAAAATATCAAATTCAAGGTTGAACGGGAAACTTAATTGTTCATTGCAAAAAAATATTTTACCGGTAATTCTTTTTCAAAGGACACTAATGGGCAAAAATTACCTTTTCCTACTTGATAATACAGTTAAGGCCTCCTGAGAATCGATGTTTGTAAGGTTGACCGCACGTCGTTCGGTACATTGACTAATTGATGATGTACTGTATGTTTAACCCTTATCCCGCTGAATTCCTGCAATTACATGAACGTGTAGTGTGACCATTCTTGATTTTGAGAAATTCTCGAATACTAATTAATTAGTCATTACTTAAAGAACAGAACAGAACAAAAGTTAATTGATTTGATCTAAAATACAGATCATCATCGTACAAACATATTAACATAACATACGTGAATGTGTAAAAAAAAGAAAATTACAACAGAACACAAAAAGTAAATATTTATCTCTTGAATAATCCTACTTAAGATCTTATATGGAGGTCGTACATGCAGTACATTTATTCTATACATTTAATTATTTAACAATCATTATTACTTAAAATTTCGAAACGGTGTTTCTTAAAGTTATACTCGAGTAGCGCACATTGAAGATCAATGATTAGACTGCACATAATGCATGCCGATGCTGGTCTGCATTATTCGCACATGGTATGTACATGTACAGGCATGCATACATTTAGTATGAAATGTAAAATGATAATGGTTAAAGACGCGGTTCAGAACAACATAAATCACATAGATCTAAATAAGGCGCTCATTTCATATTCCGAACCTCCTAACGCTATAGTGTGGGTACTCGAAATAATAAGCTCAGTGAAACAATTCGTTTCTATACGAAGACTGTGGGTTTAGTTGCTACACAAGAGAGAAATTGTGGGACAAATAACTTTGTTTTCTTTGTTCAAACCTCTGGCGAATTACTTTAACCCTTTCCCACATACAGCAAATCTACAGCAGACGACTTTGAAAATCTGCTAAATAGTGCGGAAATTATCTATAATTGTAGGTATAATTACTGAAAAAAGTTGAAAACATTGTGGTAAAAAGGAGAAATTGCTCAAAATGAGCAATTTCTCATTTTGCCTCGATGTTTCAAAAGTCGTCTGCTGCTATTGCGACAAAATGCCTCTGCAGGTGGGAAAGGGTTCAATAGCTGAATCTTGTCAAGACATCTTGCTGTTAGTGAACCCTATTAGTTATCCCAAAGGTACAATGATTAATGTAGCGCATGCGCATCAATCACATCCGATGTAAACAGGTGTTTGTACTTACGGTGATTTGCGCCACTTTCAACACATTTGCAGTTATATCAAGACGTATCCTAGGAGAGATACCAGTTAAAGAGCCTGCGAAACAGTCGTAATGCTAACCCCTCAATCCTGAGCGCCAAGGAGGGAAGAAAGACATTACTGTGTCCTAAATCCGATGTATTACACAATATCGGTGTATTTACGATAACTATTATGTATTTTTTAAGCATGCTGGTTACAAATGGTTGTTACGGTTTTAATTATAGAAGGAAACTAGTAATTCAATAATTCTTTATTGCCTCCACAAAAACAAAGTACATCTATCTAATATCATATACATATATAGGATCTGACATGAGTTGTCATTTTATATAAAGTTTTATTAAACGAGTTCAAGAAATTTGTTAATACGCGAGCCTTTGGCGAGCTTAATAACAAATTTCTCGGACGAGTTTAATACAACTTTATGAAATGACAACGAATGTCAGATTCTTTTTATAACATGACGAAACACAAACAGATAATATTTTTTTCGCTGTCAGAAAATAGTCCCAACATGTAATACTTAATAAACTGTTCACTAATCACACTCACAGCAATTTCTATGACCTCCTCCATCTATCCTGACGTTTGTGTTTACACGTTCTCAGCCATTTTGTAAACATTCGCATATGAATACAAACATAGTGATTCGGTCATGTTATATTACACATGTGACCTATGAAGAAATACGTCACGGGTATATTATAACGGATACAAGCATTGTCATGTGATAAATGCATTTATAATATAAATGGCTGGTTGGGGATGTTGGTGGGTGAAATAATGTAAGCCTATAATATATTAGTTGTAACTAAATCGCGATGCGCAATTGTGACAGCAAATGTGTATATACATATGTGTACATGCGTACATGCACATCCAGTCACACTTGAACTCTCGTCTGTAGCTTAGCGGATTGCAGTATCTCGAATGTCAGTGTTTTTAGAAATGGTTCTAATATAGAGACAACATAACAGCTGAAACATGTAGCCAGTTTGGTACAAAACAAACGAACGCGCGAGACGGTTCTGTTGTAGCACCATTATGATAGGATTTAGTTGCTTAATTAGAGAGATATTGAAAGGCACATACCTTTTGACTCTTTCTTGGTTTATTACTTGAAATTGTGGGATATCTGTCAAATAAACAAGACCTATAAATAAATGCAGACACATTATACTAGTTTTCTTAGTTCAAAGAACGCGTATCTTTTGCTTCAAAATCTCATCCTATGTAACATAATCTCAATGTATTTACAATATATAATATATATAATTATGTTTTGCACGCAAGTCACAAACATTATGTTCGTTACGATATTCGCATATGAGCCAGTGCGTGAGAAAAGTTACACGTTGGAATTTCTGAACAGTGCAGGTTCAGATCATTATATCGGCCTTCTCAATCTTGTCAGAAACTACTCACGTTTACAGCATCTTCTTACAAGCTTATGTAAGTAAGATGTGAACGGTGTAGATATTGATCAGATTGTTTGAATGTAGGTAAAGATTGATCTAGATCAATACGGATCACAAAAGTCAACATGTATTTTTTCTCATTCATGGGTTCCACCAGATTATAGAATTTTAATATATTTTAAACCACTACACTTGAAAAAGGGTAGATTCTTCATCTTTGTGAATGTTCCTAGAACCCAAACGGTTCGAATCCTAGTTATGGCAGTTACGGCCGGGTTGTGACCTGCCAGTTAGTTATGCATTCGGTACGAATGCATGTCGTATTGGTGCCTGACAAAGAGGATCGAACTCGTTACGTAAACGTAACTTCCTCGAGTGAGGCCAGTCTGGAGTAACCTGTCCCAATCAATACAATATAGGGTCAGGCATACACATATATTGGCGGCATCCTATGGAAATGATATACTAGTAGAAATCGAAAGGCTATGTATATGGCCCTTCTGCCGTGTAATACAATACCATTTTGAAATATGTCACAAACCATAATGCATACTTTCAAAGAGGTTCTTATTGTAACACAATCCTATCAACAACACAGATCATAAAGCAAAATGTTTTGTCAACATATATTGTTCTTGGTATTTTTTTCAATAGACGCTAATAAATAGAATAGAAAGTCGACCATATCTATGATCAGCTACTTTCAACATTCAACACCCGAACATGATCGTGCTTGGTAAGTCGTCTACTTTAAAAGCACATGAGGCCAGACTTGAAACATGTACAAATTGAAGCTAAAGTGTTATTACACATAGTTAAAAAGTATTGTGTGAAAAGGAGAAATCTGGTATTGCATCAATTCAGTATGAAGGAAAGGGTCAACGTTGAATGTTTTTGCGTTTTTAAAGGTCATGTTTTGGTTCATTCAGGCCCTCCCTTATAAAGTCATTCGTTGACGCATTATTATTTTTGTTTAAACAGTGTGACAAAAGGAGTGATTTGTTTTTATGATTTACGCGGCTTTCAACATTGTTTCAGTGATATCACTGCGTGTCCTTGGTAAGTTACCAGTACTACTGGTCCATTTATCCTGACACCAGCCAGTCAGTCGTAATGCTAACCCCGCAACCCCTTGCGCCAAGGAGGGAAGCCATTACTGCCATTTTTAAAGTCTTTGATAAAACCCGGCCAGGGATCGAACCCGCGACCTCCAGCACCCGATTCGGACGCTCTACCTCTACAACACCGAGGCGGTGTGACAAAAGGACAATTTGCAAGTAATGAGCAATTTCTCTTATTGCCACAATCTATTCAATTCTATTGAATATAATACTTTCTGTTTATAGAGATTTTGCATATTTCCTTTTTGTCTGTATTTTTCTTACGTCGTCTGTTGCAGAATTTCAGTATCTCGGATACCGTCAACCAGCCAACTCGTAAATTCCACAATGATCCTACGGACAGTTATTTTAATACATATAAATGATTATCAACAGATACAATATCGTCTGGAGGAACGATGCCTTCATTTTATGTCTATTTTTCACGCACATCACACATTATAAATATATTCCCATAAGGAATAACCTACTGGCCAATACAGTATTAAACGTTCATGCTATACAGTTTATATTAATTGGGATTGAAATAAGAAGAAATGAGCCAGATCATGACAAAAGGTACACGTAGGCTGTTGTGAAGCTCATTGATCCAGATCGGCCAGTTCGGTTGGTACATTCGCACACTTTGATCCAGAGAAACACTGTTCAGCTTGTTTAGATTCTAATTAGACTGATGCACTAGCGGTTATGAACCTACACTGTTCGTAAATGACAACTTGTACCTTTTCTCCAACACTTGCTCAAATATTTACTTACTGTAAGTTAGTGTACGGTCTGGCGAAAAGGGGCCGTGTTGCATCTCATTTTGGTTTTACACATTGGGATATGAATGGTAAACCAGTATTGCTAAACTTATCGTCATATGTCATATATCAGAAGGGAATTCATATTTGTCCTACACCACCGAATACGCCAGTGTTTGCTTACCGAATTGATCACTCAAATTACGGCTTTAAACAAGCACACGAACGAGTACTCGGTGTGTTATGAAAATATAAAAGTTATATGTAGGCGGACACAGAATGCAAGGCTTTTGTGCGACTGTCTGTATATACAATTATAAAAGGTTCAATGAGTCTTCTCCGTTCACAGATGTAACAATGCCCAGTTCCTTTTGACCCGAAACAATTGAATAGATCGATACTTTCCTAATGATATTTCCCTGCAAAGTTGGCGTTCTAAATCCATATAGTATAAAGAATTTAAATCTATGCTAGAAACTGATTTTTTTTTATCAGTTAACATGTCCTTTCCTCAAAGACGCATTCTTGCACATTTTAGATGTTCTAACCTAACCATTCATTAGCTATAGAAACTGGAAGACACGACAATATTGACAGGGAATATAGGTTTTGTGAATATTGTTTAAACAACAATGTTTACACTATAGAAGACGAGTTCCATTTTCTTTTATCATGCCCTTTCTATTGCAACATTAGGGAACTGTGTTTCCCAAAACATTGGTTTAATATTCCACCGTCGATAAACTTATTTTATATGATAATGCAATGTCAAAAAAACAGTTTTCATATATTCTTTTGCGAGATATCTACACATTGCGTTCAAAGAAAGGAATTTTACTTGGAAACATTAGTTGGCACATCTTGATAAAAAGGTTAGAATTTACTAGTTTTAGTCAATAAGATACTAAAATGCTTGTATATTTTGTTTTTGTTCTGTATTTGTACCACAAATATACTAGGGTAAGTTTTGAAAGAGTGTATTTGTAACAAATGGTACAATGCAGTTTTGTGCATTATCATGCTTATCAGAGTAAATATTTCTTTTCACGAAATCTTGTATAGATTAACTAAATATTCAAAACCAATATACCCTTGAAGACATTGTAAAAGTGGCTTATGGCAATTTATTAATCACTAAAAGAAAAACTTCTTTCTCGCGTACTGTTAGTATTACGTATTTTTTTCGCTCATGTCTTATATATAACAAATGGCATAAAGCTATAATGAGTTATCCAGCACTTGCTTGGATCTTACCAATTTGAAAAAATATAAAAATCATGAATCTAGAAATAAGTGCACTATTATATACCTGACGCGATAAGTTCAGAGCTGAATTGAAATCATCTTATTAATCTAAATTGAATAATCTATAATAATAATATATATTTGTTTTCCATCAATAACTTAATACACGTCACTCAATGTTAACAAAAATATGTATTTATAACTGTATTGTGGGCCGGAGGCGTTGTATTACTAATTAAAGAATCTTGAATCTTGAATCTTGAATTGGCACAGAAATAACACAACAGATGGTTTCGTGGACTTATTGCTGCAAAATTCAAAATAGTTGAATTCGGAACTTAAACAGGAAAATATATCTATTTAAATCCTTAATGACATTGGGTACAATGAGTGGCTACGGTACAGTTTATGAAAATAACTGGACATAAATCGTTAAGAGCTATTTGCACGTGCATTTATCATGTTAGGAACGAGAGCGCACATTATATGAGCTAGTGCATAGAAAAGGGTATACAATTTGACATTTTTAAACTGTGTTGGTTCAGATTATCTTCTCCACCTGCTCAGTCTTATTAGAATCTACACAATTTGACATCATCCGTTGACACAAGCTTGGATAAGTAATAATGTGGACAGTGTAGATTCAGATCAGCATGTGCATCTTAACTGTTCACAATGGCCTACTTGTACATGTTCCAATGCGCGGGATCATGTAATGGTACGCTATATAAACGAGTATGTCAGAAGAGCTAAAAACAAACATTGGAGTAGTCTGGTTCTTACATACGATGACATAGTGAAAGGGGAAGGTTATCAAGTTTACATTAGTTGAGAAACAAGCGCTCAGCTTATAGTTACATGTTCCACGACCAACGCCAGATTATTGGAGAGTTAATAAGAACGCGTGACAATTCTGTGGAAAAATCCGAAAGGCAAAATTGGAACACGGAACCGTTGGCCGATGTTCGCACAACTGTCTCCAACAAAATGTGTTCATATTTTACTTTTGAACAATTAAACCTCATGTGATCCCGTGTATATACCGCCTGATAAGGGCCTTCACTGTCCGCATTTACATTATATATACCTAGAGATACAAAAAGAACACATAAATCGACGCCAAACGCGGATCATGTATACAGGAACACAGATACAGACAGCCAGTTGCTTGGAAATACTGTTGTATGGAATGCTGTTGTATGAAATACTGTTGTATGAAATAATGTTGTATGAAATACTGTTGTATGAAATGCTGGTGTATGGAATGCTGTTGTATGAAATACTGTTGTATGAAATACTGGTGTATGAAATACTGGTGTATGAAATACTGGTGTATGAAATACTGGTGTATGAAATACTGTTGTATGATAAAATACTGTTGTATGATAAAATACTGTTGTATGAAATACTGGTGTGTGAAATACTGGTGTATGAAATACTGTTGTATGAAATACTGTTGTATGAAATACTGTTGTATGAAATACTGTTGTATGAAATGCTGGATACGTGAACTAGCCATGATATGAATATAAAATAGTTGAAAACGGTGTTAAAAATCCAATCCATAGATGGAAGATTTATTTTAAGAGATAATTTTCATACAGAAGGGTAAAAATGGTGGTTGCATTATCAAAAGATTGTAATCTTATAAACCGTGGTATTAAAGACATATTTCCGAGAAATCCCAGGTGTAGGCTATTTTCTCCGAGATCAAAAATTCAACTTATAGTTTATAGATACATTTGAGTTTGAGCCGTGGTCGGTGATTTTGGGTCATATGCCACCTACGTACAGTGAATACTCAGATGAGATTGGGCGAACACATAATCGCATCTGAGTTTTCACTGGCAGCCTATATGTTATACTATACGTGTATGCATCTTCTAAAATAAAAGACACAATACCTCTGTGGTTGTACGGAAAATGTAACTATAAATCATGCAAAACCGGTGAGTCAAAACCAGGGGCGTAGCTCCCTTTAGGCACGTGCCTACACATTTTTTCTCAAAATGCCCCAAAATGCAGCTGCGGCGATAGACATCTGCGTAATGTATCGAACAGATCAACATGCGCTGTCCGCGCAGACTGATCCGGCCGACACATTCCGTCTTAGGGGGATAGATGTATAGAGTAGTGATTCATAAAACAGAAAATCCACAGGAGGCGAAAAGTGTCTATCCGGGTAGGCCTGTGTGGCATGCTTAGGCTGATCCGGGTCGATACTTTACTTAGAGTCCACACTGTTGATTTTCTCACGAGACGGCCTACACATTGATTATCGCAATGCTACGCCCCTGAAAACTAACAAAGAATATGTATGAGTAACCTTAGTCATCTCGTCAATTAAACATGAATAAAGGTATTCAATTTTGTCCATTTGCATATTATATAAATATGGCAAACATATTTCTAAGAGCTATTGATTAATTATTAATTTTGGTATGTTCAACAAAATATATCAAGGCGGCCAGTTCACAAACCCATGTCATTCATTGCGTTCTCACAACAGTAACCCAAACCACAGTCTTTCCAAGCAACTGACTGCTCTTCCAAAAACACTTTAATGTAAGCCCATTGGTGGCAGACGAATGGCGAATGATGGTTGTCGCATTGACGTTTGTCAAACGATGGAAAGAAAGATGGCCGAGTTGAGGTTGAAACTCAGAACCTATTATAAAGAAGTGAGTAGTGTTCGTACAATTATGCTTGAATAACACTGGTAAATCACTGATGAGTACAATCGGGATTACAGGCTGTATTTGTAAAAATGTTTTAAATATTCATAATGCATTTGAAACTAGGCTATATATAAGCGCCTCATTAATAACTGTGTATAAGACCCACACATGCAAGACTCGGCCAATATGCAAATGAGCTGCGTTGTGTGATATTTGGTTTTCGTGCGACTGCGAATTCTAATTACTCGGGTGAGCAGATGAATTGAATCAACTTGAAAGTTGGGTAATGATGAAATGACCATATGTCATTTGTTTCGGTATAATAAAATAAATTCGCCTCTGGTAATAGTATTTCTCTCATGTTGAAAATATGTACTGTCACATTGGAAGTCGTGCTATATTTATATATATATATTACCAGATTTACATTGTTTGCCATCATTTAAAAGAGTCATGAAAGTGCTGTTATATCTGAAACAACATTAAAAACAAGTCAAGCTAGTTTTATTCCGTTTCCTTTTAGTGATGACAAAATGTGGATTAAACCAAATCTGTCTGTCGCCTGTCTGGAATCAACTTTTTAATACAATTTCTATCACTTTATGGCACGAATCTTTGGAGACCTAATGACCTACATTATCACCACATAAAACCACCTTCAATGTTTTAAATGTGTGTGCAACTTTCCAACAATATGCTGCATGTGTACATTAGTTTAGGTAATCTTTGGTGCGAATCGAGTAATTCAATTCGGCTTAGATGGTCGAAAATGGTTAGTTATTCTAAAGATTAATAGTTTTCTGTTACGAATATACGCTATTCAAAAGCACGTCTAAAAGCCGGATTTACTTGATTCCAATACGATAATCAACATAGAGGTTGATAGCAAGGTCATGGTTCGACGTCCGCAGTTGACCTTTAAATTGGCAGTTTGGAATATTAGGTTGTGCTTGTTTTACTTTTGTTATACGCCGCTTTCAACAGTAGTTCAGTTAATAGTAATTACAAGAACTACCGGTATACATGATGTTTTCAGTCGTAATGCTATCCTTGCTATCCTGAGCGTGGACGTTTAAATAACCTCTACGATTGTCGAATGTTGACCTTGTCGTAAGCTTCAGAGATTATTTTAACATTCCAATCAGCTAGCATGCGATGTCCTACTTTCTAGAGCAATACTATGTACTCCATGAAAGAGTTCACATTTCACGTATATATTTTCTTTTCTATGTAGAACTATTTCCTATTTGATGGAAAGTGCTCTTCTTGACGCTTTGTATATTCTCCCAAGTATTGACGGTCACGCACCGAGAACACTAGAACATCGTCTGAGAAGGGTTGAAATAATATCATACATCTAGTTTATTTACATGCATGACCTTCTACGTACTTGCATGATTATTCACTTACGATGACTATTTCATTCATTTAACGAATGTAAAAGCGTAATAAAATATTTATGGGTGTTTGTTGTTGCCGCCGCAAAAAGATGGCCATTGCAGCAAGTCGTTTGCTTTATTGATGACCGTGAACCAAAAATAAAGTATCCCAAAGTTGTTCATAGGCGACTTTTATACATTCGTTACCATGTGTCAATCAATTTCGACAGAAAATAGTCCCGTGATATTTAATGAAATATTAAGAATGTTCCGATTGGTCATGCGGAACTATACCATTTTCATTTTACCGTAACATCCCATTCTTATTTGATGATGTGCTGTAAGGCTTATCCAGATTATTTGATGCCGTATTCCTTCTATTTAGTACACCGCTGGGAGCTACAACATGCCATAATAAATACTATCCAATACTATTTTGACCACGTAACGGGAACACTGTCCTTCGGGATTTTGCGCTCAGCTATGATCCAGATGTGTCTATGCCTCACCGAAGTCTGATCTAAATATTCCTGTTTCCCTATCCAATAGGAAAGCCATCCAGGGAACTTATTGAGAGCTGTTGAGACCATAAACCGACAAGATAAGTATTCATTTTAAAAGCACACGTAGTTGTCTTCATTTAAAAAAACAACATACGAAGACTATGTTCGTATGACATGACTCATATCGTAAGAAAAGCCATCACACAATATTTCTGAGCAATGTCCTATCTCACAACACGCTGTCCTTACAGAAAACATGTAGCTGAAAAGAGGTATTGATGCATCCTCCCTTTTAGGTGCATGTACTTAAACCAAGTAGGGCTAACATAATAGTTTTGTTAAAAGATACACATATGGCAATGTGTTATCTAAGCGAAGAGTGCAGATTTTGACAAAACTGTATATTGTACACAATTATTTCAAGACATCTAATCGCCTAAATGAGACGAAAGCTACCAATCCATGGGTCGTGGTTTCAAACAATCATGACTCGGGCATTTATTCTTTCTGTTGATTGACAAATTGATTGTGACTTGCGGTTTTGTGTACATGTCGAAGCCAATTGCATTGAATGTCTGTAGCGTGGGATACAGGTGCAACAAAAAAGCCAGGAAACACACAAAATGATCAAATGGAAATAACGGAAATACTACAATAAAAACATAATTCATTTTTCACTAATATGCTTAATAAGGTGTTCACGGGAAGGTTGTCAGTTGCCTCGGAATGGTGGTGTGTGGAGTACTGGTGCAACACATCCATGAAACATTTGATTATGTGAACTGGCTGCCATGACATACTAGTAACTAAAATACGTTGACAATGTTGTTCAATTCCATGAAATCCAATATTATCGTTTCACACAACTATTTAAGCCTTTCATAGTCAAATCTTCGATATATGTTTAGTTCGTGCTTCGCCGCTTTTATTTGTTGTATTAAACACCACTGTGTGCCAATTAAATTACACCAAAATGTCTACTTATTCAACAGTAACTAATGGATATGCGTGATGGGATGATTCTTTATGAGTTCATATTAAATAACGAAATGTCTTCAAGGAAATGACAGTGACATATCTTTAGCTCACCTGAGATAGAAATTACTGAGGATGAGCTATACCGATCGTTCACAGGTCGACATTCGTCGATATTTCCTCTAACGATCCTCTCCTGCTAAACAAATGGACCAATATTTACAAAGTAATGATCCTTGGTTTGTCCTTTCACAAAAGTGCTTAAAGCATTCCGATAGAGAAAATCTAAAAAAATCTTGAAGTGACATCTCCTAAACCACTGGCCCCATTTCAAAATATTTTCAAAATGATGTTCGTTAGTTTACCATATACCACAAGTGTTAAACGGTTTCGCTCCGACACAGAGGATAACATGCCAATTTCCAAGATAAACTGGAAATATCACTGAAGGTGATGAATACCCCAGCCGGTGCCTGACAATATACATATGTATGAGAAAGTCAAGGGGCCATAACTCATTTAAAAATAATTACATTGTAACACGCCGACAATATGCACAACTAGGCTTGGTATCAATCATTCTTGAGAAGTTATATTGAATTCTGACCAAGGGTTGCTGAGAAATAGTGTTCACAAGAAATGTCCACAGACCAACGGACCGACAAACCGACCGACCGACAAGCGTGACTCCTATATAGCCCCCATATACTATGTATCTGGGGGTATAATTAACCAATATCTTACTAAATCGGCCATCTACCACAATTGTTCAAACCACCATTCCCCTCTGCTGCACGATGAGGAGGATGTCAGAGATAAAAAATGTAAAATCTTAAAAGAATTGGCCCAATTTAAAATAATAAATCACACAACTGTAACGTGTTTCTTATGGACCCTCTGTAAAGACTGTTCAATTGGTTTAGCTCCACTGCACATTATGACTTGTGACCTATTTCTACAAGTGTTCATTTTGTTCATAGACTTCAGTTCCGATACATAAAATGCCATCCAGAGCTAAAAATAGTAAAGTAGTTAAGAGATATATCTTCTTATTATTTTAAAAGGATGATCCTTAGCTTATCCTTTACATTTATTGTCAAATGGTTTTGCTCCGCTGCAAGAGATGGCTGCCAAAACTAAAACTAGAAGATGAAAAATAACGAAACCTCCTCCAGTACCATTATCCAATTTTAAATTAACAAGCAATTCATGAAATTTATATCCCCGCTTGCAGGAAATATTGTAGGAATAAAGTCCGCCGAAAGAGACGATCGAACTTGGCCTAGCCCTGAAGGCATTTTACGTTGTTACCAAGTTTGAAAAAAAAAGGTTCCCATTTGTGGCAGTTATTGCACGGAAACAGCAACAAACGACATTTTTTGTTATTTAAGGGGCCATAACTCCACCGAATAAAGTCCGCCGAAAGTGACGATCGAACTTGGCCTAGGTTGTTACCAAGTTTGAAAAAGCAACGGTTCACATTTGTGGCCAGTTATTGCACGGAAACAGCAACAAACGACATTTTCTGTTAATTAAGGGGCCATAACTCCACCGAATAAAGTCCGCCGAAAGTGACGATCGAACTTGGCCTAGCCCTTAAGGCATTTAACCTTGTTACCAAGTTTGAAAAGAAAAAAGGTTATCATTTATGGCAGTTATTGTACGGAAACGAAGTGTGACAGACAGACAGACAGACAGACAGACGGACAAACCGAAATTAATAACACCCCTTTTTTCTTCGAAAAAGCGGGGGATAATTAGCATGGATATTCCTTGTGTGTCACTCTACAAAATGTGTTCATACGATTCCAATCAGTTACGCAAGGTGGCCGTCAGAGCTTAAAATAGAAACACAAACGGAATTTCCTCCTAAACCACGCTCCAGCTTACACAATATGTTCACACAAATGTTTCTTACGTATTCCTGTACCAAAAACTAAAACATAATAGTACAATCTTTAAATAGCATCTTCTTAAAACCACCTGGTCCAATTTCAAAAAAAAAATCCAGTCGAACATCTCTCTACCAAAATTGTTCAAACAGACTATTTGTTGCACTCTGATGCCGAAGATGATTGCAAGAGCTGAAACAGCCATCAGCACTTTTTATGTTCTGCTTACTGAAGAAGAAAAAACGTATATCTCAGGTACGCGATACAGGACTAATATGATCCTCTTGTTATTGAAAGCATTTTTATGGACTTTATTCAAAAACGGCATGTGTCGTTGATGTTATTACAACTCTCGTGTGGTTAGCTTTAGGCTTTTTTATGAATGTTATAAAATGGGATTATTCATTAATGAGACAAGGAATACCTCTAGGATGATGGCCATTCAAATGATAATAAACTGCATACAACTTCATCAACTGAACGAATTAATTCATAGTGATACGAGGACTTTGGTTACTTATTAGGAAATAACAGAGGTTTATGTCCTGATAAACTCACTATTTCAATCCGAAAGTTTGACCCCAATATCACGGGAATCAAACCTGGGAGCGTTGGCTCGTTGAGCCGACGGCCTATCTCTGATTGGGCGCAACCGTACGTACGAATTGTGATATATATTTACTTATACAGTATATGAGTTTCCTTTTAATTCCAGTCGAGTTTGTTAAATCAAATAAGACGCAAGCTCATGCAGTCTTGCAAACTAATTAAATTGAATAGAGCTGTAAGACCCTGATCCTGAGCCAAATGTCACCTGAACGAAAATTGAAATAACATATCTCACTACTTTATTAATTAATATCCAAGGTGGGGTGTTTTTACTAAATAAAATTGAATTCGTTTAAAATCTAGACGAATTTAATCTTATTATTTTGTAAAAAAGCGGGAATAGTTTTTTTGTCATTAAATGTATTTTTTTTTATTGTCTTTGGATAGACATAAAATGAAGTAAGTACGAATTCGAAAGTTAACCCTTTCCCACCTGCAGACGCATTTTGACGCAATATTGTGTACACTTTAGAGATCACATTTTCGAATTAAGCATGTTAAAACCCTTTATCAGAATATGTAATATCACTTCCAAAACAGGAATCTTGTGGATCTTGTCGGGGATTTCAAACTGCGTGTCTTAGATTTGATCCTCGGTCACGGCCGGAATGATTAGAGGCCCTTGGACAATTCACATTTTAAAAGCTAGAGTGTTTACTCAGGCAGCATGAATAAGTGAACTGTCACCATGATATTACTGAAATAATGTTGAACATGGTGTAAAATCGCAAAACAAAACCAACCAAAAACTAAGTCACTGTCAGGGTTTCCACTGGATCACTTTTTTTTTTGGCCAATTTGACTGTGCACAATTTAAGACAAACCTTGGTGACTCTCGATAAGCTGCATGTGAAAGGTATTGATGCAGGTATAGAGGTGAGCGTTACAGGTCCAACTTGGTCATCTTTAATACACCTTTGCTAATGGATGAATTTTCCTTGTGAGTTTTGATGCCTCTGCAGCATATACATTTTAGAAACCGATCAAACAGAAGTTCTTCTACTCCCCATGTTTGCAACTCTATGGAGATTATTCTACCAACTTCTCAGATGCAACATCTATTGTCTCTGAATTTGAATATTTTTTCAGAGAAAATGGCTTAATTTTCATAGAAAGGAAAAACATCTTAAGATCCATTAGTTTTAGTGGTTGTTTTCAATAATGTCTGATATTGAACAGGGGCCGCATTCACAAAGCTCCTAATCTTTTTCTTTAGGAAATTCCTTAAGTACCCGAGTTTTCCCTAAGCTGAGGAAATTCCTCAAGTTCGTATTCACAAAGCTCCTAAGGGAATTCCTTGGGTAATAATATTTGTTTTTCCTCAAGGGAAAATGTGTGACGTCAGAATTTAATTTATTCATTATGTTTGGACGAAATAAGGTACGTCATAGTGGTTAAGAGAGTATTTTTCTGTATAAAGTATTGTTTTGGAGAATATTTTAGTTTTACAAATGGCTGAATATGTTGCACAGCCATGGCGAGCTCTGCCTGTTTGGATGTCTATGTAGAAATATTAAAGAAATTTCAAAAGATCGCCTGAGCATTTTCGATGTTGTCTACAGCGTAAAAAGTCACCGATACGTCACATTTTGTTTAAACAATCTGTATTTCTATTAATTATTTTAAGAGATATTCAATAGTATTTATGACCAACAACGCATATCCAAATCTGTAAAGACAACTATTTCCAGCCACGACACGACCGCCATGGTGAAAATGGTGAAACTTAAGGTAAATCTCCATATCTATGGAATACTTTTTTCCCCCAGGTCTGTTCAATTCCATGTAGTTCCTTCACATTAAGGATATTATCCATAGACAATAAAACTGCTTTGAAAACATTGTGAGCAAAAACAAACACACACATTGCTAATAATGAACAATTTCTCTATTTGCCAAAATGTTCAATTGATACAAATATAGACATATATAATACTGCTCGATCTCTAACTTAATTGCGGTACACTTTCAGAATTGATTGGTAATTTGACAATTAAACGCAACTTAACTTGCTTAAGTTGAAGTTTGATTTCAATTCTTTCTTATTGATCTACGAATCAATTTTATCATTTTCATGTTTTGTTTGTGCTCATTGCAGAAATCGCAACCAACACGTGCTCTGCGCATGCGCCCTAAATATCAGGTAAGACCTTACGAAATTCTTTAAACGAAAAGGAATTAAAGCTAGAACGTACAGTGATGGTTGTATGTATGCATCACTGATCTTCTCATTGTAAAACTATTCCAAAGTACAGGTTCATAAGTTAAATAATGTGACATATTAATTGTAATTCTCAGGTGACCTCAAATTGTAAGCTCACAATTGAACACAATGTTAAATATCAGAGAGACGTGTACTGAATTTTCAGCATAGTTTAATCATTTAAATACAAACGGTGTCAGAATAAAAACACATGTGTCAGAATAAAAACACAAGTAAACGTATCCACATGCAGATATCAAAATTAACAGGACCAAGATCAACTTAATTCTATCACCTTTTTCACATAAGGGATGGCATAGTAGTTAATGTGTCAAAACATAAATGAAATGAAAGCTGTTGTTTCTTACAAGCACAGTGTGTCAACAACCCCCTAAATGGGTGACGAAGTTCAAATGTTTTTATATTAACACCAATGCAACCGCTGGTAATTACTTTAAGACGCTTTTCCAAGAATTCGATATATTGGCAGTCATATTGCTCTGTAGAACATATTTAATTGACTCGTTGATTACAAATAATATTGAGCATTTCCACCTTTTTGAGTAGTTTGCATCAGAGACATATGTGTTTATATGTCTCTGTTTGCATGCAATAGAAAATGTGGTGAAAGGACATATTGCTATTTGTGAGCAATTTCTTCTTTCACTCCAATTGTTGTTTTAACTCTATTCAAATATATACTTCGATTGATAGAAATTGTTCCTACTTTCAAATGTACAATGTAACAAAAATATTTTTGAGGAAATTACGTTCAATTATAGTCTTATAAAATGATTACTATCAGAAGTAGGTTTTACTTTAAAATAAAATTACAATTAAACATCAACCTTTCAGCCTTTGATCTGATAAATACCTTTTTTGACAACATTGATCAATTTATTGTTGCAGTTTTCTAGATACTAGATACACATCACTAGAAGCCACCAGGTAATATGTAGAGCCCATTCCAAATGTTTTGTCACATACATAGTGCTCTTCCATGCAAGTGCAACACAGACTGACAAAGAGTTGACCTGATAGAAGTTAATTAAGGGCCTAGTTAGTTAAGCTTCAAAATACGTCTACAAGTGGGAAAGGTTAAAAAGAGAACAGTCTCCTTTTTAGCTCACCTGAGCTTTGCTCAAGGTGAGTTATTGTGATCGCCTTTTGTCCGGCGTTCGTCGTGCGTCGTGCGTCGTGCGTCGTCCGTCGTGCGTCAACTTCTTCTCCTCATTAACCAGTGGGTCAATTGGAATGAAACTTCACAGAAAGCATCCTCTCAATGACCACACCGGATTTCCTTCAAATTTTTGGGATCCATGCAGAATTCTGGTTTCCATGGCAACGAAATGAAAAAAACTTCAAAATTCTTCTTCTCCCAAACTGGTTGGCAGATTTTTAAATAATTTTGTAGAATTGTTCCTTGGATGACCCTCTATCAGATTCCTTCAAGCCATGTTGATTGGTCGAAAAACATGGCCACCAGGGGGAGCGGGGCTATTTTGCCTTATATGGCTATAGTGAAAACTTAAAAAATCTTCTTCTCCGAAAGTGTCAGACCGATTTTCAAACAATTTTGTAGAAATGTTCCTTGGATGACCCTCTATCAGATTCCTTCAAGCCATGTTGATTGGTCGAAAAACATGGCCGCCAGGGGGGCGGGGCTATTTTGCCTTATATGGCTATAGTGAAAAATTTAAAAATCTTCTTCTCCGAAAGTGTCAGGCTGATTTTCAAATAATTTTGTAGAAATTTTCCTTAAGTGACCAACTTTCAGATTCCTTCAAGCCATGTTGATTGGTTAAAAAACATGGCCGCCAGTGGGGTAGGCTATTTTGCATTATATGGCTATAGTGAAAACTTAAAAATCTTCTCCTCAAAAAGTGTTTGGCCGATTTTCAAATAATTTTGTAGAAATGTTCCTAGGGTGACCCTCTATCAGATTTCCTTAAGCCAAGTTGATTGGTCGGAAACTATGGCCGCCAGGGGGCGGAGCTTATATAGTTAAAGTGAGAAAAAAAATCAGGTGAGCGATTCCAGGGCCATCATGGATTGTTTAATTTGTTTTTACTTCTGCTAGTATCACCTCATCGTGGTGAACATGGGTGCCCAGTAACTTTGGAATCATATGATGCATGGTTTCTCATGTTGACATTTGACCACTAAGTGTAACCTTGACCTTAAAGGTACATGCCTCTTGTCTTGTGCGCGACACTTCAACTCATTTGTGAACATGTTTGCTCAGTAACTTGGGTATCCTATGATGCATGGCTGAGATGGGGGCCGCACAGGGTACAGTCCTGTCTTGCAATACTCATTTTGACCATTGACCTCTAAGTCTGACCTTGGCATTTCAGGTACAGGCCTGGATCTTGTGCATGACACGCCACCTCATCATGGTGATCATGTGTGCCCAGTATCTTGGAAATCCTATGATGCATGTTTGAGATGCCGGCCGGAGAAGACAGTCCTACCAAACAGTACTCATTTTGACATTTGACCTCTAAGTGTGACCTTGACATTTGAGGTATATGCCTGGATCTTGTGCACGACACGACACCCCATCACGTTTCTTGGAAATCCTATCATGCATGGTTAAGATGCTGGCCGGACTCATGGACACACGCACACACGTCGCTTGTTTATCTAAATGTATAGACAATGCCTTGTTTAAAAACTACATTGAACATTATGATATCATAGCCTTTTTGGAAACATGGGGACATTTCAAAGGGGAATATGACAATTTGCTGAAGTTCTATAATCATTTTGATTGTATAAGAGTAAAAAAGACTCGTTGTTCTAGAAACATTGGTAGGATAAGTGTTTTGGGAATGAAGAACTAGTTAAAGCGGGGATCATTAAACAGATACCTGTCGACTATCCCGATAGCATCGTTCTTTATATAAACTCACATTCATTTGAAAAATGTAAGATATTATTGTCTACATTGCTTACGTATCGCCAGAAGGATCCCCAACTTATAAATGTAGTGAAGAGTTAAATGGGATAGCTTTGTTAGATGACAGATTATCCAAATTACAAGCAGACTTTTATTTCCAGAATATTATTTAAATCTGGCTGGGGATTTGAATGCGAGAACGGGCGAATTGTCTGATTTTATACCAAACGATACGCTTGATTTTGTATTCAATTCCGGCAGTGAATAAAATGCAGATAATACAAAAGATAAACCAACAATGTTTAATGATGATATGGATGTAATACTAGATCAGGCTATTACACTAGCAGAAGTTCAGACAGGCATACTAAAATTGAAATCCGGTTAATCGCATGGTAAAGGTATACCAGCCAAATTTTATAAGGCAACAATAGATTATATTGGACCAATTTTAGTTATTCTTTTCAATAACATTTTTGATAGCGGGCTTTTTCCTCAATCATGGTCCGAATCAATACTTTTGTCAATTTACAAGTCAGGCGCCATGAAGACGACCCTGGTAATTATAGAGGAATTACGTTGTTAAATGTGATGTATAAAATATTTTCTTCCATCATTAAAGAGAGAATAACAAGATGGGCAACTGAGTTTGCAGTCATAGACGAATCGCAGTCAGGTTTTAGGAAAGTATATTCGGCGGTTGACAACTTGTTTTGCCCACAAAGTATGATACAAAAGTACGTTTCAAAGCCAGGCGGCAGATTCTATGTTTTATATATAGACTTTAAGAAAGCATTTGATTCTCTAGACCATTACAGGCTTTTTTCTTGTTTAAATAAAAAGGGAATATCATGAAAGTTTTCCAATATAAATGCCCAAATCAAACTTGATACAAAACTATCCCACTCCATAGCATGTAACATTGGCTTAAAACATGGTATTTAAACGAACTATGTTCCAGTCTTAAACAAAAATGTTCTATTGGAATTTTCATTTTTATTTATTGGGGTTTAACGCTGTTTTCAACAATGTTTCAGTCATATCACGGCGGTCAGTTCACCTACTCGTATGTTTCCTCACACCAGTACTCCATACAACATACTTTCCAAGCAACTGGCTGCTTTTCTACATATAGTGTTAGCCTATTAGGGAATGACGTGTGTCACAGTGAATTTTGTCGAACGTCGGAAAGAATGTTGGCCGAGCTTGGGTTCGAACTCAAAACCCCTAGATTGACAGCCCGCTTCGCTACCGACTGAGCTACCGGGGCTCAAATTGTAAATTTTCATTACAAATGATATTCCTTATAGTTACTGTCTAATGTTTGCTGATGACGTAGCAAATTGCGTTGAAACTGCGGTTAACCTTCAAAAGCAGCTAAGCATAATCAGGGACGTCCCTGACATAATAGAGGATTTGTGTACAGATACAAATATGGTTGTGTTTATAAAAAAAAATGGAGGTTATCGTTTTTAGAAATGGCTGTCCTTTAAGAAAATATGAAAAATGATATTAAAACCACACAAAAACTCTCCGCTCAAGCCCGGAAATCTGTTAATAGAATACATCAAATTCAGAAACCCTTTGGTAAATTCAATAATTATGAGTTGTTTAAAATGTTCGACACAATGGTCATGCCTATACTCACATACAGATCTGAAATTTGGGGATACGAATACACAAAATGCATTGAACAAATATAATCCAACCATTAACGACTCCATGGCACTTGGAGAATGTGTAAGATTTCCCATAGCAATAAATTAACACATTACATGTATCAAATATTGGCTTATATTATTACAAATGGACAATATTAGGTTTTCAAAACAGTGTTTTAAGATGCTGAAATCACAGGATGACATCGGTAGAATTAACTGGGTTTCGAAAGTTCGAGGTTTTTTTCCATGTATGGTTTCAGTTTTGCATGGATTTTGCAAGAAGTCGGTAATCCTGCACACTTTATAGTACAATTTAAACAAAGACTCAAGGATTGTTATTCTCAGAAGTGGCATGAGGATATTAATATTCCTTCTAGGTGTGATTTCCATACTCATTTTAAAACCCTATTACATGTTGAGCGATATTTGTATACAGACATCTCTTTCTATTGTAAACGTTCTTAAGCAAGATTTAGATGTTCTAATCATAAACTGAATGTTGAAATTGTGCGCCATTTTAATGTTGTCAGAGATGATAGAATTTGTATATATTGTCTAATTCAAAAAGATGCTCTAGAGCTAGAAGATGAATATTATGCCTTTTCTTTATATGTGACAAATTTGCTGATATTAGACGAAACTATCTATAGAGTTGGTGCAATGCTACACCTAGCATAGAAAACCTTAGCTCTCTCCTCAATACCTAAAATCAAACTGAAATCCGTTAAGTAAGTACATGTGTATATAAAGAAAATTGGTAAGAATTGTGCATATTATGATTGTTAAAAATTATATACCGATATGTTAATATGTCCAATATATGGCTAACACATC
Source organism: Serripes groenlandicus (assembly GCA_031761405.1). Taxonomy (NCBI): domain Eukaryota; kingdom Metazoa; phylum Mollusca; class Bivalvia; order Cardiida; family Cardiidae; genus Serripes; species Serripes groenlandicus. Next base: position 63,667,059 of record JASEVX010000001.1, read on the forward strand.
ACATAAGATGTTTTGAATTGTTTACATATATCATATTTGTGTTGTAATCGGCCGAGGCCTAATTACTTTTGTAATAAATTTGAATTGTAAAAAAAAAAAAAAAACTGTAGATTTAATTCATTTTAAAAAGTCTCTGAGTCAAATATTCACACCAATTTAACATCAAGATTTTTTTTTTAGTCTTTTTCTGATGCCTCGGCAGCAAATTGATTTTGAATATATTAATGCAAAAGTAGAAAATGCTCATAATGAGGAATATCCTAAATGATTGGTTATAGTTATATATTAAATAAAAACAAATGGGCAAGTTAATTGTTCAGTGGTCTAAATCAAAAGTTACAGGCCAGGGGACCAAAGGACCATTGCTAGTCTCCAAGACAGTGGTTTAAACTTAATTCAATAAATAACAAGAGAAAGTTGATGCAACGCATCAATGTCGCCGGAAATCCATACTGCAGTTATGCATAACACTAACATTATAGTAGTTGAATAAACAGTTATCAACTGAGGGGCATATTGGAACATCAGGGGTGGGGTCAAGTGAAAATGTATCATATGATAATTGAAGCCTTTCATTGTTTATGATCAATCTCCATTCCAAAGTAGGTTGACCATACACACAACCAACTAATTATTGATCATAAACAGTAATGGAAATGAGTAATCTTGCCAATCATTAGTCTTAGTATGTATACAGTGCTTTCACCCTTTCCCTCATATAGACGCTTTCTGACGCCTCTGCAGCAGATGGCTTTTTGAAAACATAGTGACAAAAGAAGAAATTGCACAAACTCCTTCTGCCACAATGTTTTCCACTTTTCGTCATAGGCTGCAGATTTGTCATATGAGGGAAAGGGTTAAGAAATAATTATAAGATTTGTGAATTCCACATACACTTTTCAAGATGTTTGTCAGAATATTTGAATTTTATTATTTTTCAATAAAACCACAAAACAGACAATTTAGGATTTGCATGCAATAGCACGTCATTTTACCTTTCCTCTATTAAAGTCAACAGTGGACACCTTTGCAGCAATCTACTTTTAAAACAATGAGATAAGGGTTAAATCGCTAAAGACATGAGTTTTCTCTTTTTTTCTCAAAATGATATTAGCAAGGCATCCAAATTATATCATACTTTAACAAATGTTGAAATGTAGTCCAATATTTATAAATTAGACCACCTTCGAAATATAATATCAACTAAACAGTTAAATCTCATTGAAATTGTTGTATAATTTAAACTTAATTTCGAACATAAACTGAGCCCTACAACATGTTCATTTATTTTAATTCTTTCCTTCCTTTTTCATAATGAAAATAACAAACTACTCATGTTTTAAAATTATATTATGATGAGCGCCCTTGTGTCAATGATGCATAACAATATGCAGATCGGAAGCAATATGCCTTTAGGGAATTAAATGACACATTTAAAATTGTCAAGGACGAAATAATTGTGTACGAAAGACCCGATTCTTGAAACTCTCTTTATAGGCAGAGAGTGTTCTTTCAAAGTAATTTTTCTATTAAAACCAGTTTCATCTCGGTTTGTTCTTTTCTTCATTTGTTTCGAACCAAATAAACATTTTAAATCGCATATGATTTACTATTTGTAAGTGAGTGTAAAGAGCGGCTCTCTGCAAAGGAGATTGATCTACGCAGTTGGTATTCGCGAGTCACGCGATTAACAGTTTTAGCTTAGAAACAGTTCATATTTTAGATATACATGGATAAACATTATAAAATGCCTTCTTCACAAATCAAGACATCTCTTTGAACATGAAAATAACAATCAGTAAGTTAAAATTGCCATTAGAAGGAGAATATTCGACGTCATTTTCATCAGCAGGTGCGCGTATGTAAACAACATTAGACTGTGCGACGTAAAGGTTTGTAGTTATAGCCTTTTGATTACATGTAGTATATAGTGTAAAATACAGTATTTCATTCTAGCAAATAGGGACTGTTTTGTCTTCGTAAATAAAACAAAAAAACATAAATGCGAGTCAAAATAAAGAAACTGAAAGTACCTAAAACATCAGAATATTTATTTCATTTTAGATGTGTCATTACTTAGTGTTTTTAAACAAACACAATTGTAATATGTTCAAGACATCTAAATGTGTTTCTTTCTAATAATAATCCCCCCTCCCATGTGATTTCCGAAAACCTATTAAAAATAGAAGTCGCGGGCTTCTGCCCGGCGACTAATCATTAGTGTCCTTTCATGTATATAGTTTAATAGTTGTCTACTACATATTGGAGATAAAGTTTCTGGAATAGATGTTTTCGAATGGTACTGCTCATATCTAATATTGTCGTTATGAAGTAAAACGATTCCAACACAACACGTATTTCATTTTTGTTTTTTGTCTTACTTATTTTTCTTTTGAAAGTGACTTATAGGCCCATGGAGCCGGGTGTTATTTATTACTTTGTGTACCATTGTTCTGTTGATGTACATACACATGCCACTATAATAAAATAGTTACTTACTTACTTACTTACTTATGTGTTGTATGTGGGAAAGAGTTAACAAATTATTGTCTTAAAAAGTATCACTATAAAAGTACTTACGGTTCTATTTCTATCCAATTAAGGCCCTGCAGAGTTTACAGTTTGAGGAGTTGACCTAAAACAAGTATAATTTGCCCCTGCATCTTTTTTTTTTAAACACAGGCAATTTGTGACATTATTTAACCCTTTCCCATATACAATAAATCAGAGGCAGACCACTTTGAAATAATCTCGAAACTCTCTATAATACATGTATATAAAAGTTTTAAAATAGAGCCGAAAACAATGAAGCAAAATTAGAAACTGCAATTTTTCCTTTTGTTACAATGCTTTCAAAAGATTCTGCTGCAGATATCGAGGCACCAGAAAGCATCTGTATGTGAGAAATGGTAAAACCTACCAACTATCTATTTCTTACAAAAAAAACAGCCCTTAAAATAGACTAATTATTAGTGTTATACTACAGTTAACCCTTTCCTACCTATAGACACATTCCAAAACATCTGCAGCTAATGACTTTCGAAATCATTATGACAAAAGGGGAAATTGCCCATGACCAGCAAGTCCTACTTCTGTCACAATGTTTCCAACTTCAATCAATAACTAAACTCACATTCAAAGAGACTTTCCGCCGCATTTTTTAAAAATGTTTTCAAAGTTGTCCGCTGAAGATAAGATATGTTGGAAATTGTTTACAGAAACTTCCCTCAAATGATTTACTACTTATATGAACAGGTTATGATATTTCCATTAATCATTTCCTAGTTTCAAGGACATTATATGAGCCGCCCCGCGTGATTTCAAACACTGGCATACTAAAGTTGAATTGATCATACAAATAATGAAGTTGAATTCATCATACAAGGAACTAAATTGAATTGATCACACAAATAACAACGTTTAATTGATCATACAAAGAACAAAGTTGAAATTTGAATTGGTCATACCAATAATAAATTTGAATTGATGATACAAACAATAAAGTTGAGTTGATCACCATGACGTAAATTGACATTTAGCCGATCATACTAAAGTGACCTATCTGAAGGAAAAAGATCAAACAATGTGAATAAATTCAAAATCGAATAGGAAACATTGTGAGAACATTGTAAATGCTTAACTTCTCAGTATCAGCATTTTTATTTCCTGGAATGTTTGCCAAAGTATTCTTCTCAAAGGGCGCAAATACTGTTAAATAGTAGTAAAGGCTACCCTCCTTGGCGAACAGGGTTGTGGGGTTAGCATTACGACTTACTAAATGGTTTCAGGATAAAGGTCTTGAATGGACAAGTAGTACTGGTTACTAACCCAGGAAAACCCCGTGAAATAATTGAAAATTGTGGAAAGAGGCGTAAACCACAAAACAAACAATCAACCAAAAGGCGCCATAATATGTAAATATCAGAGAAAGTGTTAATGACTCATTTTATCGATCACCAACCTAGATTAAACTACGCGAATTTACACACTGATAATGATGGCAAGTGATTGCAAAATGCTTGCACACATTTTGTTTTAATATGGACAAAAGGTCTCATTTAAGTTTTGAGGTCGGTTTTTAATGAAGACTTAATATGGGCTGTTGAGTGAAGTATTTCCATCGTTTCCCTCGTCACACAAAAGAGCGACATTATGATGTTTGAACAAATCTATGGCAATTACGATCAAACTGCATTGATCTACCTTGCGGACTCTACATCTGATCCCATCCGTGGGTAAAGCTACACGTTGACTCTACCTTTTTTAGGTTAACCGGTACACCCGCACAGTTTGATCAATATACAGTCGAACCTGTGCTAAAGACCACCTTGAAATAGCAATCCACTGTCTAAAGTGACCATACTTTTAGTTTCCCAAATACTAATTTTCTGTATAAACTACATTGCAAATAAAGAAAACCTGTGAACAAAGACCAGATTGTTCATTTCCCATGGGTTTTTAAATACTACGTACATAAGCTTAGAAGTGCATTATGTCAATTCCTGTAGATACTGGTATGACTAAGCAGATGCAGATGCGAATCTGAGCCCACACTATGCAGTCAAACATGTGCTTGAAGTCAGCTTTGTTTAGCAATTCCCTTTCTATATCAACTATACTTTTAATTTCCAAAATTACTCATTTCTGCATCAATGACCCTATAATAAAGACCACTTGTGAACAAAGACCAGATTGTTCTCTTCCAATGAGTGGTCCTTAAACACAGGTTGGACTGTATTCACAAATCCGAACCATCACATTTTCGCATTTACGCTTTTGAATTTGTTCCGTTAAAAAGATTCTTTGATGCTTGAACAGGGATTATTCAGAACAGACTATGCAAATTTGTCTGGACATTCGGTTGTCTTGTGGTGTTCCCCATGCTGTTATATCTTGAAAAGTAGTTAATTATTCCGAATTCAAAGAAAACTGGTCCACGATAAATTGACAGCATTTTAATATCGGCCTATTACGTAGCTAGCTAGCCACTCCATAGGGTTTTTTACTATACACATTGCATGACAATTGGGTATTATATGTGACTCCATACCGTTAACAATATTTTCAATTGATTTGTTCCAGTGACTTCTTGTGTACATACACATGCAACCGCCTGTCTGACATTAATTTACGAATACCAATACAACCGTCCCACTAGTACTTTCAGTGCTTTGATTTTATATAGCGTGTCTTTCCTCCATCGTATCCATAAATAGAACAGAAACAAAAATGGAATATTTTAATTTTATTTAATTTTGCAATGTAGAATAATTCATACATAAAACTATCATGTTCATGCAAAATGGTACACATTGGCATTTGTGAATAGTGTAGGTTCAGACTGTCCTATGAATCTTCACAACTCTTCAGAAGCTGCTAATTTATTGATTGATTGTTTGGTGTTTTACGCAGCGTTTCATGGGTACCAGAACTACTGGTCCATTTATCCTGACACCAGACAATCAGTCGTGATGCTAATCCTACAACCCAGAACTCCAATGAGGGCGGCCATCACTACCATTTTTAAAGTCATTGGAATGACCAGGCTGGGGATTGAACCCGCCACCTCCCGCACCGAGTCGGACGCTCTACCACTACACCACCGAGGTGGTCAAGAAGCTGCAAAAATCTAAGCGTAAATGATTTGAGAGAACATTAGATATAGATCAGACTGTCCGGATGCTCATATCGGTCTACACAGGTCGTATAACAGCAGCACGTACCTTTCTCAGCCTTCGTGTATTTGTGACACAAGTCGACAGATGTCTTATTTCCGCATATATCCTGTTGTATCTAAATGTCCAACACATATCAGTCTTTTTGAGAGAGCAAACAATGGTCGTGTTAGCTAACAGCCTAGATACAACCCATACTAGGTAGATGCGCAGTGTGGTCTGGTCTACGCTGGTAGCAAAAACTTTAAGGTTGGGTCTCGTAGATCACAGCTCCTAAAAACAGCACTGTGTAACACGGAGAAGTTTTCTTGGATTTCCTCTATGCATAAACATTTGAAATACTACCCATAAATATTAACCCTTGCAGAAATATGGAAAATGTCTATAAATGAAAGAATAATTATTGAAACAAAGTAGTTGGACAAATTGAAGGAATTGGAGAATTTCTCATCATGAGCAATATCTCCATTTGCCGCGTGTTTTCAAAAGACGCCTGAAACATATGCGTCTGTAAGGGAGAAAATGTGTATTTTGTGTTTTTGTTTGTATTGTTTTACGTGTTTTACGCCAGCGAGTCAGTCGTAATGCTGTACGCCAAGAAGTACTACCATTTTAATGTCTTTAGTATGACCCGGTCGGGGATAGAACTAATGCTATGAAAGTAAATGTGTGGTACTGTTCAAATAGTAAGTGGTTTTTTTTTGTTATCTTTGACACAATGCCTTCAATAATCTATGCTCTATTCAATAAGTTTATATTATACTTTCATTTGTAAAAAGTTTCCATATTTATTCCGATAGGTTATCAAAGTTGCCTTGTGCGGACGTGTTGCACACTTGGGATGGTTTCAGTAGACCACACATATAAACGTCACATATCGAGGGCTTGGCGTGAAACAGTTGTAACTAAAATTGGTATTTTTTTACCAAGGTTAATCACCTCGCCATAAAGTTTTTATAAGCATTTTTCTTGGTAAACAATGGAAATTTAGATGGTACCTAAATTTGCATTGTTTACAAATGGGTCAAAATTGCCCCTTATCCAGGGGTTTCAAAATAGGTTTTGAGTTACAACCGTTTCACGCCAAGCCCTCGATATGGTAACCATTCTCGTCAGATCTTATTAACTCCTTAAGCGCCGAATTGTTTAAAGTAAACTATTCCATGTTCAAAATCGGGCGTCTACATTTCTCATGTAGTAAAAGCTTTGACTATTTTGATAACTTAAAGGCAAACAATGCTGATTTCAGGTGAGACAGCTCGTTACGAGCTGACTCGCCTGAATCAGTATTGTTTGCAAAAACCTCAATATTGCCTTTGGTGCTGAAAGAGTTAAATACCAGTTCCCTTTGAGGTCAATGTGGCTTTCAATAATTTCCAAGTTATATAAAAAAAAAATGGTCAAATGAGTCGTTCCACGAGAAAAGTAACATAGTGCACTCTGCGTAAACTATCGAGTCGGATCAGATTAAGCATGCCGCGCAGGTTAACCCGGGCAGACACTTTCCGCCTCCTGTTGATTTTTTGTTTCAGGAATCATTACTCTAGACATCTATCCCCATGAGACGGAATGTATCGGCCCGGATTTGCCTGCACGGACTGCGCAGGCTGATATGGGGTCGATACATTACGCAGAGTCCATACTGTTGGTTTTCTCGTGGAACCGGGGCGGCTCAAATGTGGTATGAAGGTATCGCTACGTGTAGTGCGTGTTTATATAACTAGGCTGAACAAAATGATACCGAGAGCATTCCAAACATTGTCAGATTGTTTTGAGAGATTATACATTAGTTATTTTAAAATTCCTTTTTAAAAATAAACAGATCCGCGCAGCACGCAACACATGAACTCATAATTTAACTCTTTCGGCGCCGAATTGTTTAAAGTAGACTCTTCAATGTTCAAACTCGGACGACTCTTTTTTCATGTAATAGGATTTTTGGAATAGTGTTATAACCCACAGCCAAACAATGCAGATTTCAGGTGAGACAGCTCGTTACGAGCTGACTCACCTGAATCTGTATTGTTTGCAAAAAGCTCAATATTGTCTTTGGCGCTGAAAGAGTTAAAGAAAATAGACATTTGTCACAGATGATATGGAGAGAGTTAGACATCTTCCGGTGCTATGTTCCTGAAAGCGGACATATACACATTACGATACGGCGTGACGTCACGTCCTCCGGTAATCCAATAAAAACATAGTTTATCCAAATCAAAACAAATGAGTCGAATAACCCTTTCCCACATATTATAAATCTGGAGCAGACGACTTTGAAATCATCTGCTTAAAAATATGGTACACATCTATAAATGAAAATGTAATCATTGAACAAAGTTGAAAACATTGTGGCAAAAGGAGAAATTTGCTTATCATATGCAATTTCTACTTTTGTCTAAATGTTTTCAAAGGTCGTCTACACCAAAGGCTTCAAGAAGCGTCTGTATGTTGGAAAGGGTTAAAACGAACGGGGGATATTTTCGTGTGGGCGAACAGTGAAGACTCGGCCCGGAGACGCTGTTATTTCACACAGACTTATAAGACCATTCACTGTCCGCATACATTAATCTTTCCCACTTGCAGACAAATGTTGAGGCATCTGCAGCAGACGACTTGTGAAAACATTATGACAAAATTATTTCCTACACTTTTTTAAACTACATTTTTTTTCTATAATTCTACTTAAATGTATATAGATGTTCCATATTTTGCCGGCTGCTGAAGATTTGTTGTAAGTGAGAAAGGGTTAGGAAAAGCTATATGCGCACCTCCACCCCACCCCCAATTCGGTTTCATTCTGGGTTCTATTACCCCCAAGGTCAAAGCAAGGATTCATTAACACACTTTGTCGCCGTACGTGACCCAAATTACAACCCGGATATCAACAATCGCCGGGTCAATTAGAGAGGTAAATATATTTAGTGTTTTGATTAGTCCTTCCTGATCATCTTTGTTAAGGGAGATTCGTCAATAGTGCTCATCTGAAAATGTATGCGTATTCAGTTTAATCCTTTCCAAGACGCAGAGGCATTTTGACGCATCATCAGCAGTCGACCTTTGAAAACCTTGTGACAAAAAGAGATATTGCAGCTATGCGGAACATTTCCATTGTGTGATTTAGAATTGAATATTTTAAGCACAATGTACATTATAAGTTAACAAGACATGGAAATTCCATGAAACCAGGTTTTCTATAATGGAAGGTGTTTGATTAAGAATTAACAGATCTGTCAAATATTTCTGTTAATAGTTAATTAAAGCTAGTAATTCAAGTAACAGGGAATATTTCTATTGATGAATAATCATAATTACTTTGTCAATTAAATATATCACAATTTTATCTAACAAATATCAGTTCAATACAGTCAATCGTGTGTTGATGGCCTCATTTATTAAGAACATATAATAGATAACAGATATAAATATTGAAAAAGGGGAGATAACTTTGCAAAAAAGTGGCTCAGAGTTATCATTCTTGAAAACTGCACAACTTCACAATTTTATCTAACAAATATCAGTTCAATACAGTCAATCGTGTGTTGATGGCCTCATTTATTAAGAACATATAATAGATAACAGATATTAAGCAACCTTTTGTTGTAAGCAGCCACATTTTAGGATCCCTAATGCCAGGTTGATAATCAGTGATCTGCCTTAACCCTTTACTTGATAGTAACGCGTTTATGCCTTTGCAAACAGACCAGATCCAGGGCCCGAGGTTATGAAACTTACTCATATCTATGCTATATTCTTTTAAATTGCCAAGTTATTTAATATGGAGCATATTTGCGCGAAGTTATTTGAAAATATCTATATGCATGGTAAAGTTATGGTCTGAACAAAAAAAGTTCAAGTAAAGTATATTTTCAGTCACTGTGACCTTGACCTGGAAGCTAAACACATAAATTGTGCATATGACACAGCGTCTTGATATGGTGTATATCTGTTCCAAGCTATTTGAAAATATCTCTATGGATGAAAAAGTTATTGTCCGGACAAGAAAAGTTCAACTGATGTATATTTGTTGTCTCTGTGACCTTGACCTTGAAGCTACAGACAAAAGTTGTGCATGTGACACATCATATTGATATAGTCCATATTTGTGCCAAGTTATTTGAAAATATCTCTATGCATGGCAAAGTTATGGTCCGGACAAGGAAAGTTGACGCCCGCCCGCCGACTTCGCCAAACTAATAACCACATTTTTCCTTCGGAAAACCTGGTTAAAAATGTCTGTTTATCGTGAGAAATCGGATCCGAACCTTGTAAGAACTGTTATTTCCATTCGAATATACAACGCAAATGTGGCAAATGGATAAATTGCTCTTTTTGATCGATTTCATCTTTTGCCACGTTTTCAAAATGTGTCTGCTGTGGGCGTCGGAAAGCGTCCATGTGTAGTTTAATAATGTAGTAATAGTTCCCTCCACGAAGTTCATATCATACTTAACAACCAATTCCCGTCCATCGCCTCTATGGTGTATTGGTAGAGCGTCCGTCTCGGGTTCGATCCCCGGCCGGGTTATACCAGACTTCAAAAATCTTAGTATTGGCTGTCCTCCTTGGTGGTCAGGGTTGCGGGGTTAGCATTACGACTGACAGGCTGGTGTCAGTATAAACAGTAGTACTGGTAACTTATCCAGGAAACGTCGAAATATAACTGAAGCATTGTTGAAAGCGGGTTAAAACACCAAACAATCAATCCCGATTACCCGACAAACTTCGTTAGCGCTGAACATTTAAACAAAACGCCGCAGAACGAACACCAACGCTCGTCTGCCTTTTTCTTAGTTGAAAAGGAGACATTTCTGACTAATTATTGAAGTCAGATATAGACTTGGTGTAGACATGCGTATTGTTCCCAGGAACATGTGTGTAAGATTAACCCTTTCGCTCATATAGACGCTTTCTGACGCCTCTGCAGCAGACGGCTTTTTGAAAATATAGTGACAAAAGAAGAAATTGCTCAAAACGAGCAATTTCTCCTTTTGTCACAATGTTTTCCACTTTTAGTCATAGGTTATCCATTCAATTATAGAGATTTTGACAAAATATGTTCGAAGTCGTCTGCTGCAGAATTGTCATATGAGGGAAAGGGTTAAAGTTTTGTGACGACGTACAACGTCAAGGGTATCACAATACCCAGACTTTTTTTTCTTCGAAAAACAGACGAGCTAATAAATGAACATGGTATAATATAGTATCATTTATTTTAACAATAAAAGTATTTATAAACAGGCAATTTTGACAGTATTACATGATTTTAAATACAATGAGAAAAAGGTAGAGTTTGACGTTTTATACCTCAACCAAAACTTTAGGTAAAGGAAGCATAACTTATTCCATGCTTGAAGTAAACCGCATACGAGATACGTTGGACATGTTGCGGTGTCTTATTGCATTTGCGTCGTTCAGTGCAGACTCAGGCTAGCTAGCCTGAGCATATGTACTCTCACCAGTCTTGACCTATATGCTCACCTACAAGTAATATATATATATTTTAGCATATTTTGGCAAAAGATAAGAAGAGAAGCCCAACTAGTTTTACACAAATGTTACTTTAACTGATGCCAATTCGGAGCGGCAATAAGACCCTAAATTGCTAGATACAGCTCAAATATGTTTCAAAGTTATTAGTACTCATTCAAAAAGCTTTACTAGATTATTCTAATAAAGATCAACAACATTTCTTCAGTGCAGCATATAATGTTTAAGTTTGATAAAAAACGAGCCCCTTGCCTAAAAGCTTTGTTGAGTGGAATCTGTCCTTTATAAAGATTATGTAATCATATAGAAATATAGTTTGCATATTCACAAATTAAAGTGTCATTTATTAAAATGTCAAAACTATAAATACATACACTAATAACACAACAAGCAGTTATCGGTCTTCTGAACATGGCTTCCTTTAGACTTTCCAAATCCTATTTGCATTAAAATCAACTAGAACTATCACTGAAGATGATAAATACCTCCAAAACAGCACCTTGACCTACACCATAACTTAATAAGTTAAAGGGCCATAACTCTGTAAAATAACATGCAATTGTGAGACCTTTAGGATATGCACATCTCCTCTTGGTATAGAAGCTTCATGTAAAATTTTATTGAATTCCACCCAGTGGTTTATAAGAAATAGGCCGGACAAAATATGACTTCCGACCGACCGACAGCCACTCCTATATACCCCCTCTTCTTTGAAGAGGGTATAATCATTTATTATTCAACATGTCTTTTACAAAATGTACTTATAAATCTAATAATATAATGCAGGACAAACTATGAACTGATTTAGTACACAGATACACTTTCACACTTACTATTGCTCAATTTGATCATTGTTACATGTACATAGAACAAACAACTTAGTATTAAAAAGGTTTTCACACTTTGCAATGCCTTTCTTGAAATCAGCAACTAGGTAAACAAGCACTTTAATATAATGTCATGAAGCTAAAATAGAAATATTCGTTAATAGTGTGATGTAACTTCATGAAAATTGAAAGTTGATTATGGAATTAAAACAGAACTGATGGCACGTGTAGGAGACTGCCTGTGCAAAAGGGTACATACTAGCCTAAAAGAAAGAGTGTCTACCAATATCAGTGTGTAAATCCCCAAATCTGATCATGACCTACATCTTTCACACATCACTTACAAGGTGTTTTTTTTAAAGCTTTCGGTGAATTGTATTGATTGTGATTAGACTGTGAATTTAAACAAATGCTCATCAGAACCCACATAATTCACAAATGCAAACTTGTACCTTTTTGCAAGGAGATGCTAATATAATAAAATACTATTCATACTTTAATACATTTAACCATTTTCCTGATTTAATGCAGAAATAATAAATGGGAAAAAATCTCCTTAACCCTTTCCCACTTGCAGACACATTTCAATATATCTGCAGAATACGAATTTTGAAAACCATGCGGAAAACATGAGAATTTGCTCATCATTAGCAATTTCTCCTTTTGATAAAATATTTTAATCTCTTATTCAAATGTTATACATGTACTTTCATTTAAAGAGATTTCCCATATTTTTGCTTTGATGTTTTTAAAGTGGGTGACTACAGATTGGCTGTATGTTAGAAAGGGTTAACTAGAGCCCAGAGTAAGGTAGAACAGGTTCACCTGAAATGAGCTTTTTTATAAAACGAGAGTGCCATAAGCGAATGACAAAGCTCATCTGCTTTTTCTAAGTCGAAAAAGATGCATTCCTGAAAAACTATTAAAGCCAGAGTTATGTGACTTGGTATAGACATGTTTATTGTTCCTAGAAACATGTGTACCAAGTTTCATTTGAAAATGTTGAACAGTTTTTAGCTTAATATGCGGTAAGCCAAAATACCATGACTTGTTTTTTTTTCGAGAAAAACAGACGAGCTAAAAAAGAGCTTATTTTTTAATCACTCTTGGTTTTCTCTCAGTAGAAAACTATATTTCAGACAATCATCCTCTATGTTATACTATAAGCTAGCAATCTACTTTTCACACAAATGTTCCCCCTTCCCCTTTACCCTCTTATGCCATCTTACCCAAAACTGATATTTAACAGGTAGATGATGGTTAATCAGTGAAACGCGACTTTAACCCTTTGCTACTAAAGGAAGCATTTTGACGCCTCTGCAACAGATGAGCAATCTCTCCTTTTGGCAATTTTTTTTCAACTGTATTCAATAATTATACTTTTATTTATAGGGATTTTCCATATTTTTGCCTAGGCAATATCAAATTCGTCTGAGGTAGAATTGTTGTATGTGGGAAAAGGTTAAACAATATTCAATTTTCTTACTTTACACAACTATCTCACCAAGCGATGGCAGGAAAAGTAACAACTTTAGTAGATGTAACCATTACAGTAGTTATGACTGCATTAATTAACACTTTCCTAAATACAGACAATTTTTGACAACTCTCCAGCAGACAATTTTTTAAAACATTGTGGCTAATGGAGAAATTGCACAAAAAGAGTAATTTCTCCTTTTTTAAAGAACAATTATTGAATAGTTGAAAACATTGTGTCAAAAGGATAAATCGCTCAGTATGATTGGGATCTTTCCATATCGTTCGAGCATTCTTGAAGTCCCGGAGGAAGCTTCTCATAAAATACGGATAGAACATGTGCATGTAAGATCAATTCCATCCTTATTTCCTTTAACTTAAAAAACCTCAGAATTTCGGTTTTCATGAGAGGTTGCTCATGAGTCTTAGACACGTCCACATGGATTAATTAACCCCTTCCCACATATAACAAGTACACAGCAGACAACTTTGACAACATCTAGGCAAAATTAGGGAATCTTTCTATAATACCTAAGAAAACTCATTGAATAAAGCTGAAAACATTGTTGAAAAATGTAGAACATGCTCATTATAAGTAATTTGTCCTTTTTTGAAAAAGGGAAAATTACTCACAAGGAGCATGTTCTACTTCTGCCACAATGTGTTCAACTCTATTCAATAATGACACTTTCATTCATAGAGTTTCCATATTTTACATTGACTTGAAGTGTATCTTTATGTGGGTAAGGGTTTATCATATATATGGGGTTTTTTTCTGAGAAGATTTTGCTATGTATTGATCACTTTGACATTGGTCCTAATTTTTTGAGAACACCCAGTCCGATTTCATCATAGTCTTTCTTGGTTATCCAAAAATCGTCCTTGTCCTTCATAATATCAGCCAAAACAGCTCCGCCCAAAAACACCATGTGTTTTCTTCTTGGTGGATCTTCAATTCTTATCTTGAATTTCTGTTGGAAAAACAATACAAAAGCGGTTTTAAAATGAGTTAAATGGTGCAAAACCAAAACATTTAGTAGTCTAGAATGGAAGCCAAATATGGATTTAATTCTTTGCAACAAATATACTCCCGCTTTCTGATGCATCAGCAGCGGACGACTTTTGAAAAGATTGTGGCAAAAGCACAATTAGTTTCGTTATTCAAAATATTTGACATGACAAGATCAAAAACAAGTGTAAAAGCCCTACATAAGGTTTCATGTTATAAAATCCTTATAAGACTCTTCGACCCCATGTTGAATGAACTGAGTTGATTCTTTGAGTACATAAAAAAAGGGTTTGATTAAGTTCATGATAAAAATCCTCATGTCAAGGAGTAATAAAAGTTTTGTTTTTTTGTGGTTTGGCGGTATTACTAATTATTGCCCAAAAAATAAAATAATTTAACAGATGTTACCATAATAATTTCTGATCATTTCTTAATTGTTGTATAGAGCTGAAAGCATTGTGGTAAATTGAGCAATTGCTCATTTTCAGCAACTTCTTTCGTCACAATGTTTTCCAAATTCCTCTGCTGCTAAACCTGTGAAAATGTGTCTACACATGCTAAAGGTCTGAAACACACTACACTACTTACACTTAAGGCATCTGTGTTCCCTTTCAATATTCTTTCCAAGTATAATTGTTTGATCTCCCGCTCCAACCTGCTTGGTAATCCCGGGTACATGGTCGTACCTCCTGACAGTACTATGTGTTTATAAAAATCGGGTCTAATGTCTATATCAGCAGCTTGTATACAATTAAACAACATCTCGGCCATACCATGTCCTTCTACATTGATGAGGTGAGGTTGGAACAGAGCCTCTGGGGCCTCAAATCGCTCACCTCCCACTTTGATAACTCGGCCGTCTGGTAACTGTAGTACAAGAATAGAACAAATGAGTTATGTTCTACGTAAAACAACATTTAACCCTTTCCCACATACAACAACTTTGAAATTATCTAGGTAAAACTATGGAAAATCTCCAGAAATGAAAGTATAATTACTGCATATAGTAAACAAATATTGTGGCAAATGGAGAAATTATTCATTATGAGCAATTTCTCCTTTTGCCATGATATTTTCAAAAAGTCACCTGCTCCAGATGTGTCAAAATGCATCTACAAGTGGGAAAGGGTTAAAGCATATTTAACAAATGTAGAATAATATCACTTTTAGTGGAACTCTACAAAAACCAACTGCAAGACATTTGCAACCAGTGTTGATACAAATCAGCCAGCAAATCGGCTCAGTCAGATGAAGGCACTGTTTGCCATATAATCACAGAGGTTTCTAAAACAGCATCAATTTGGATCCTTAACATGAAAATGCAGGCTGGTCTTTTTCCAACTTATAAAATTTACGTTTTCCTGGAGCATTGTTCAATTACAAATCCATACTGTATGATCTACATATAAATATAATCTGATAATGGTCGCGTTATCAAAAGCATTATCTTCAGTATAAAAACACAGAACGTTTGTATAAAAAGCTTTTAACCCTTTCCCTCATACGACAATTCTGCAGCAGACGACTTTGAACATATTTTGTCAAAAATTGGAAAATCTCTTTAATTGAATAACCAATGACTAAAAGTGGAAAACATTGTGACAAAAGGAGAAATTGCACGTTTTGTGCAATTTCTTCTTTTGTTACTATGTTTTCAAAAAACCGTCTGCGTCAGAAAGCGTGTATATGAGGGAAAGGGATAAGTAATAGTATTGAGAAGCACTCATGCTCCTCTTCTCATGTTGTTAGGATGAAGTTGCCATCTCACGCAGGATTGACCAGCACTGTTTTCATGTTTTGACAATGCAAGCAATAGCAAATTTTATACAATGTATGTCAGTGGCCTTTTGAATACTTTCTTAACCCTGTCCCTCATACGGCAATTATGCAGCAGACGACTGAACGTATTTTGTCAAAAAGTAGAAAATCTCCATAATTGAATGGATAACCTATGACAAAAAGTGGAAAACATTGTGGCAAAAGGAGAAATTGCACATTTTGTGCCATTTCTTCTTTTATCACTATGTTTTCAAAAAGCTGTCTGCTGCAGAGGCGTCAGAAAGCGTCTATATGAGGGAAAGGGTTAACTGATAGACAAACAATGCAAATTGAGTTAAGATTGCTTTCACGATGAGTAATTAGTTCCTTTTTCAAAAGTCTTCTGCTGCAAATGCATCAAAAGCGTCTACAAGTAGGAAAGGGTTAAAGGCATCATGTGAGGTAAACTGAATATGCTTTCCCGGATGATTCAACTGAAGATATATCTGTTTTATGAAGTGTTCTTTTAAACATCGGATTGCTGGAACCAATTTTGAGAAGCCTGTTTACAGACTATAGAGTCGGCTTGCTGGACATTTGATTCCAGCTCTTAACATATGCCATAATCACTACAGTTCACAAAGTATACGCCAAGATATAGAAATTGTTTGAATTGTGTTTTACACTGTTTTTCAACAGTGTTTCACAAAGTTTCCTGGACAATTTACCAGAACTAACAGTATTATTCATTCCGAGACATATGAATAGGTCAAAATGCTAAGGATGGAAGTCATTATTATTATTTTAAAAGTTTTTGGTATAACCTGACGGGGGATTGAACCCTGTTCTCCTGCTCCTAAGATGAACGCTCAAACTTAGAAGAAGATCCTAGATAAGGAAAAGTAAGTCCCTCTTATTAAGTAATCAAACAAGGATTAAAGTATGCAAAGGGTTTTTCCTCAGCCCTTTCCCATATGTCGACGCATTTTGACGCCTCTCCAGAAGATGACTATTGAAATCATTGAAGTTGAAAGAGAAATTGCTCATAATAAGCAAACTCTTCTTCTGCCACTATGTTGTTAACTCTTTTCATTAATCAATCTTGCCCCAATTCCAAAATTCCATAAGAACTCTGATCAGCTAGGACCTACCTGATACGTTTCCACCAGCACTGTGGTTTCTAGTGCAAGTTTCTGTTCTTGTTCAATGTCATAACCAACATAACATAATTTTTCTTTCATGATTCGGACAGTCTCGAAATCGGCGGAATGATTAAAAGCATAACCTCTAAGGAGTAACAACTGAAATTTAAAATAAAATAATCTAGTGAATCGATTGGAACTTAACTTCAACAAAAGCAACTGAGCGATTGTATTTTAAGCCTTTCCTGCATAATTTTTGGTGCCTCTACACAACTTTTAAACAAGAGCGCCAAATGTCACAAAATACGCCCGTCCTGCTTTTTTGAGACCAAGTATAGTGGTAATTGGTTGTACGTCAGCCAAACTTAGAGAGAGGACACTGTTAGTACAGTTTTGGCCATTTCGAGGGACATAATTGTGTAACGACTAAGTTAACATTGTAAGTTATCAAACGTGACCAAGATATTCTGCCTATCAACATATTGTCTAAATTTGGTGATGATCGGATAAAGGCTTTACAAGTTAATTAGCTGACAAGACCAATATTAGGTAATTTCTATAATTAAAGGGCAATAACTCTCTATCGACTGGAGCAATATGGCTAGTTATCGAACGTGTCCAAGATATTACACCAATACACATTCTGACCAAATTTGGTGAGGATTGGACAAAAGCTCCTAAAGTTATTGAGCTGACAAGACCAATTTTAGGTAATTTCTATAATTAAAGAGGGATAACTCTCGATTGACTAAAGCGATATGGCTAGTTATCAAACTTGTCCGAGATATTATGCCAATACACATTCTGACTAAATTTGGTGATGATTGGACAAAGGCTCCTAAAGTTATTGAGCTGACAAGACCAATTTTGGGTAATTTCTATAATTAAAGGGCAATAACTCTTGATTGACTTAAGCGATATGGCTAGTTATCAAACTTGTCCGGGATATTATCCCAATACACATTCTGACTAAATTTGGTGATCATTTGACAAAGGCTTCTAAAGTTATTGAGCTGACAAGACCAATTTTGGGTAATTTCTATAATTAAAGGGCAATAACTCTTGATTGACTAAAGCGATATGGCTAGTTATCGAACTTGTCCGAGATATTATCCCAATACACATTCCGACTAAATTTGGTGATGATTGGACAAAGGCTTCTAAAGTTATTGAGCTGACAACATATTGGACGCCGCCCGCCTGTACGCCGCAGGTAAAACTATAATACGATCCGTTTTTTCAAAACGGGCGTATAAAAACATTGTAGCTAAAGGAGAAATTGCTTCACAAGCTGGTTTCTCTTTGGTTTCCCCAAATTTGTAAATCTTTAGCAAATTGATGTACCCTTTCCAATTAATCGGTGTACACAAGATGACATTTCTATTTGCTGCTGTGTATTCCGATAACTGAAGCGTGACATTAATTAAGATGTTGCAAACGGGAAAGGGTTAATTCTGCAAATGTTAGTTTAAACTTAATTATTTTACATTGATTGGAAAACAAGCTTTTAGTTTATATTAATTATGTTTGATGTCTGCTTGGTGGAAACTCAACCAGAATTCGCGCAGTTTTTGTGGAAAGATCCTAAAGTCAGAACCCGTTCATCACGGGAGTCGAACCGGAACGTTTGGTACGAGAGGCAGACACTCTACTCTACATCTGCAGAACTGTCAAGGGTAAACAAAACCAGTGGTTGTTCCCAATACTCACTTTTATTAAATACCTAGTGATATCTCTGCCAGCAATATCTAGACGTCTTGTTAAATGTGGAAGAGCAAAACCCTCGTATACTGGACATACATGAGTCACTCCGTCACCTGAATCCACCACCACTCCAGTTATCAAACCTGTTTAAACAAGAATTTATTTACCATTGAAATTTTGTGATGCTTAATTGTAAGTATCAAACGATTTTTCTCATCCTTGTCTAAACATCTTCGTAGTTCATGTAATACAATAATATTCTATTCCCTTAACCCTTTTCCACATACAACAAATCTGCAGCGGACAACTTTGAAAACATTTTGTCAAAAACATGGAAACTTTATAAATGAATGTATAATTACTGAAAAAAAATGAAAACATTGTGGCAAATGGAGAAATTGCTTGTTTTGATAAATGGACTAGTAGTACTGGAAAATCGTTGAAAACACCAAAAGGTAGGCCTTTGTAATCACAGAACTTGTCTCTCTTTATTGCTGAGGCCAACAAGGAGACAACTTTTGCCACACTGTTTTCAACTATATTCATAAATTTCAATGATGGATAGAGATTTACAGTAGTTGTACATAGATGTTATCAAAGTCAAGAAGTACTTGCATTGTGTGAGAAGGTCCCGAGGTTTGACCTCATTTTCATGGGTATCAAACTTGGGATATTTGGATCATTAGCAAAATTTGTTTTAAATTTTTGCTGTTTTAAAAAAAAATTCAGTTATATTATGACATTGCCTTTGTAAGTTACCAGTACAACTGATTAACTTATCCTGACATCAGCCTGTCAGTCATAACACTAACCCAACAATCCTGAGAGCCAAAATGAGAAAGCCTTTAATACCATTTTAAGATTCATAGCATGATGCTATACCACTACTCCTCAAAAAAATCCTTGGGAAAAAAAAAACAAGAGGGCCATGATGGCCCTGGATCGCTCACCTTAATTATACGATGTACTGCAATGCAAAACACATCAAGACAATTATTCTGAATGCAACCTCCACAGTGTTAACAATACTTTCCTTCATTTGGCCTAGTGATCTATATTTTTTACATGATATGACCCATATTCCAACATGGACTAGATATCATCAAGACAACATTCTGACTAAGTTTCAACTTGCTCAAAGTAAAAATGCGGCCTCCGGAGTTTGAACAATATTTTCCTTTATTGACCTAGTTTCTGATCCAATATGACCCATATTTGAACTTGACCTAGATATAATTCAGACAAACATTCTGACCAAATTTCAAGCTGCTGAAGCAAACAATGCGGCATCCAAAGTGTTCACAAGATTTTCCTTCAATTTGATCTAGTGACCTAGTTTTTGATCCAGCATGACCCATATTCAAACTTGGCCTACATATCATCAAGAAAAACATTCTGATAAAGTTTTATCATGCTGAAATTAAAAATGCAGTATCCAGTGTTAACATGATTACCCTTCAATTTGGTCTAGTGACCTAGTTTTTAACCCGGCATGACCCATATCCGAACTTGGCCTAGATATCATTTATACAAACATTCTGACCAAATTTCAAATTGCTGAAGCAAAAAATGCAGCTTTTACAGAGTTAACAAGATTTTCCCTCAATTTGGCCTAGTGACCTAGTTTCTGATCCAATATGACCCATATTTGAACTTGAACTAGATATCTTTAAGACAAACATTCTGGCAAAATTTCAAGCTGCTGAAGCAAAAAATGCGGCATCCAAAGTGTAAAAAAGATTTTCTTTCAATTTGGGCTAGTGACCTAGTTTTTGACCCGACATTACCCATATTCGAACTTGGCCTAGATATCATTCAGTTCAATATTCTGAACAAATTTCGAGCCGCTGAAGCAAAACATGCGGCTTCTACAGAGTTAACAAGATTTTCCCTCAATTTGGCCTGGTGACCTAGTTTCTGACCCAATATGACCCATTTGACCTAGATATATTTAAGACAAACATTCTGACCAAATTTCAAGCTGCTGCAGCAAAAAATGCGGCATCAAAAGTGTTAACAAGATTTTCTTTCAATTTGGGCTAGTGACCTAGTTTTTGACCCGGCATAACCCATATTCGAACTTGACCTAGATATTTTTAAGACAAACATTTTGACAAAATTTCAAACTGCTGAACAAAAATTGCGGCCTCTGGAGTGTTAACATGATTTTCCTTAAATTTGACCTAGTGACCTACTTTTTGACCCAACGTGACCCATGTTCGAACTTGACCTACATATCATCAATACAAACATTCTGATAAAGTTTCAATATGCTCAAGTTGAAAATGTGGCCTCCAGAGTGTTAACAAGATTTTCCTTCAATTCGACCTAGTGACCTAGTTTTTGACCTCATATCGCCCAGTTTCGAACTTGTCCAAGATTTTATGGAGATGAACGTTCTGATAAACTTTCATGAAGATTGGATGCAAAATGTAGCCCCTAGAGTGTTAACAAGCTAAAATGTTGACGAAGGACGACGCACGACGGACGGACGCCGGACAAAATGTGATCACAATAGCTCACCTTGCACTTCGTGCATAGGTGAGCTAAAAATCAATGATCGGACATTTTATTAAACAATATGATAACTTTTTCTGAACTATAGTTATTAAGAACGTCTTAATATATTTGGCAATACGTGTCATTATTTGTAAATATAATTTTTACCTACCTTGAGCATAGAGTGTTAAAACTGCTTGTATTGCTATATAAATACCCTTGAACCCATACTGTTCAAACATCACCTGGAAGTAAAATGTAATGTGGCTTCTGTAAGAATAGTTATTCTCCTGGTTTGTTTTCCTATTCCAGGTCATCAGTTCAGTGAGGAAATAGAGACGTAGATAAGGTAGAGAAAGGATAACTGGTCTTTTCCTCATAATCTTTTTATTATTATGTATGTCAGTGCGTGAATGGATTAAATTTCACCATCATGCAAACAATAAACTTCACACCTGCAACATTAGCCAGCCTGCATTGTTCAATCAATTTTTATGTTGAATATTTCCTAGCAAATCAAAAGAAATATTAAATTACCAATCAGGAAAGCTTCTTATCAGAATATGAGTGTTAAGACTATCAAAGCAAAAATACAATGCAGGTTAATGGTGCCAACTTGTATCTATTTGCATGGAAACGCTCAGTTGTGTATTGTATAACATATTCCCACATGTATACAACAACTCTGCAGCAGACGATTTTGAAAATGTTTTAGAAAAATCTAACATTGAAAGTTTTATAATGGAATAAAACTGAAAACA
This sequence comes from Serripes groenlandicus, assembly GCA_031761405.1. Classification (NCBI taxonomy): domain Eukaryota; kingdom Metazoa; phylum Mollusca; class Bivalvia; order Cardiida; family Cardiidae; genus Serripes; species Serripes groenlandicus. The sequence goes on from JASEVX010000001.1 coordinate 63,689,394, forward strand.
TCTGCTGCAGAGACGTAAGAAAGCATTATGTATGTAGGAAAGGATTAAATGTACATCTCTCATACTTGGATAAACAGATAAACACTCACCTCTGTCATTTTTTCTCTATTTTTCATGGGGTTCATAGGCGGCTCCGTAAGCAATATTTTCGTGTCCTTTGGACTTAAATCCATAATATCTTTTCCAAATGTGTAGTCATACAGATGGATCATGTCTTCCCAATTTCTGACAATTCCATTCTCCATAGGGTAATTGACTTCTAACATAGACCGTAGCTGGCTCGCCTCATTTCCAACCATTAAATCCTAAAATGTTAAATAGCTGATGAAAGTAACCAGACCAGTCAGTCATAAAATTACTTTTCAGATTGGATGCATGTCATGTATAAACATTTCAATATCTATACAATTACTTGCAGGAGAAAAAAGAGTAAAGAAACCTTAGAGCAGTTACTAAAAAATCAATTTTAAAAGTCAGCGTACTGACTATGTGGGCTAAGTGACCAAACTTTGAGCCATCATGAGATAGTTTCAAACATGATCAAGATTGGATGGAAATGCATGTTTTGATGACATTTCATGAAGATTGAAAGGAAAATGTGTTCTCTAGAGTGTTGTTAAAGCCAAACAATTACAGTCAAACCTGTACTACCGACCACCTGGTATAACCGACCCCCTGGTATAAGCGACCACATTGAACTCCCCCCGATGTTTTTTAGTCATAAATTAACATGCAATAAGCGAGATCCTGCTGTCTGCGACCAACAGACACTAAAACCATTCCCTTTTTAATAAAAATCCACGGTTCAGCATCCTTAAATCTAACAGTCAAATAAATCTTACACAACTGTCGCGTGTAAACCACACAGGTTTAAATTATCATCAAGCTAAAGGTGTTACATGTAAAATTACCCGAGGTCAAATTCTGCAGACGTGTATTAGAGTGGGTAAAAACCGATACTTGCGGTGTTAGCAGTTTGTATTTAATACACTTTAGCTACAGTTAGATAAGGAGGAGTATACAGCTCTTTTCTCCACAATATCTCTCTTATTGTCCAACCAAACCATATAATGTAGGGTACTCAAAAGAATCGTCTCATTGAATACCCACAACATAGGGCTAAAGTGTCAAATAAGAATTTTAGAACAAGCAAAACTTCCCCTTTCTAGAGCTCAACTCTGATTTTTTAGAGCACATTCTGATTGTCAGCATTAACAAATGAAAAGGGTTTGCTTAAACAAGAGGGCTATAAAGCCATGAATCTCTAAGTATTTCAAAACAAAAGCAGGGCTACAGATAACTTGTGTAGTGAATTTTTACAACTTTTGAAATCATTGTGGCAAAGAGAGACATAATGAGCAAATTTTCCTTTTCTCACAATATTTCAAGGTTGTTTAACTTATACTTCTAATTGTTGGCAAATATATATTATTGGTAAATCATAATTCGCCCAGAGAATGTTGTTTGATTTGAAGAAAATTATTTATGTAACACAAATGTAATTGCTTAATTTACTTTTTATTTGCTTTTCAGTACCTATCATTTTAAAACAAATTGCTTTTCTGACAATTCTTTTGCTTTATTAAGCAAATACGCTTCTTATCTGTAGTCCTGAAAGGTCTCTTATACATGATACCAATTATATGAGTCATAATATGGTGTCAGGGAATTTGTGTTACATCACTGAATCAAAGGACTAGATAAGGAGGTCTTTCTTATACGATATCTCATTTAGCACTCATTAAAACCTATGCTGTGGGTACACAAAAGAATCATCTCACTTAGACGATTCTTTTGTGTACCCACAGTATAGGTTTTGGAGGTCAAATAAGGATTTTAGAGCATGAAAAAAGCTCCTTATCTAGAGCTCTGCTGAATCATGATTTATTCTTGTTTATTTGAAGAACTATGTGTTATATAGTTTAACAACAACTGTTACATATCATAAACTGTTAGAAACAACTAAATCTATTTAATGAAAATTGTTTTTTGAAAGAACTGTTAATTTCATTTAATGTATACTTTTCTTGAGTATTTTCAAGGTGTCCTTCCTGACAAATTCATGGAAGAGCTTTTCGAAAACCAAAACAAACTGTTTTTCTTTTTATTTAAAGCCTTCAAATTTATATGTGTGAAATAATAATAATTTAACAAATTATTTGTAAATATAACTAAGATTTAATAGGGCGACGTAATTACGATTTTGTTTCTAAATTAAATCTTGGAAAGTGACATAACGAAATGTGTCCACCCAGATCCATCACGTCAAAACTCTAAACCTGGTAGGATAACCATATCTTCATTGCATTCCAATCATGTGATCAATACAGTTCTTTGTTAATTTCGTAAACACGTTGTTCTGGGACATGTATATTTAAAAGTCAAAATATTGTGTATGAAAATTATGTTATTTTTGTTACATCACTTCATCTTTTTATAATTAACACATAAACCATTTTATCCATTGAAATAATTCCAAATATAGTTGATGAAAATGCAAAAATAGGTCTTAAAAAGTTTAACTAGCCAACCAAGCTACATAAAAATGATTTATTATGTGGTGTCCTGTGTTACTAACAATACAACTTAAAACCCACACTACTATTTAAAAACTATTTTGTTATTTAAATAGAACAACTTTAGACATTGTTCTAACCATATGCAGCATTTAATTGACGAAAGTCAAAATATTTCAAAAGAGGACACCACAGTGTTCAGGGCCCGCGCTGTCGTTCGCCACTTTCGCCAAATGCGAAGATTATTTTAAAGTGGCGAAGTTATTTCATGAGTGGCGAATGTAAGTGGCGAAAGGTTTTTACCATCAACATTTACCCGTTTTGGATATCAGATTACGACATACAGTGACTGTTTCCGTTAATCTAATATAATGCACCGCCATTTGATTCAATGTCGGGAACCAGTGACCACTTAACAACATATTTACAACACCCGTTTTTATCATTTTGACAGCTTTTGTATTTCACACTTGTTTTATTGTTGTGAAGTGTTAATTCAGCCTTTTAATCCGACTGACCAACAACTCTGAGCGATATTGATACATTAAAGGCCGTATATATGATATTTGGCAATTATAGATGCATTAAATATATCAGCAAGCTTTTTGAAGCAGGTTTCGATGATCGACGTAGGCCTTTCATGATTTAATAACAATGTAAGTTTGTCTTTTTTGATTGGGAAAAATCTATTTAATTATTGGCAAGTCCAAACAATTAGTGGACCCATTGATGAGATTGCATATAAATATTTCTTCTCCCTGTTTATCCCTGAAATTAAAGAAAATTGGCGAACAAATGGCTAACATATTTGTCAAAAGTGGCGAAAGTGGTGGCGAAAGAAAAAATTCAACCCAGAGCAGGCCCTGAGTGTTGGTGATGTAACACAAAACCTCAGACACCATATTACGGCTCATATAGTTAGTGTTCATTAAGGATTTCAAAGTTTTACTTACCTTTAATTCTACATTGTTTACTTTGACTGCAGATCTGATAATTGGTCTTCCAACTAAAGACGGAAATATATGGGAGGGGAAATTGGAACCGGCACGTCCACATTTCACAAACTGAAAATAAGAGAAAATATCAGTAGATTTTAAATTATCGTCATCAAATTAGATGGTTATCAGAGCAAGCCAACCAATTTATCTTTGCAAACTCATGACATGGACAAGTTTTAAATTATCTGTCAAAATTATTATATTGAATAACTAGTCTTAGAATGGCATCATGATGCTTTATATTAAAACAAGTTATTGAAAGTTAATCATATATACCAACAGAGAAACGGTTTACAAAAATGTGATGCATTCTTCTAGTTGATTCCCTTTGCCAATGTGTTGTACTCTATTCAATAATAACCATTTTCTTCTTCAAAATTTATCAGTTTTTTGTCACAAGTAATCAGCTGCAGAATTGTTGTGTGTGGAAAACGAATGCGTTTGAAAGTTAAATACTCACTGACTAACATAAATGTCTACTTAATGTTGGGCTCGAACACATGACCCCAATAACAGTAGCTGCATGTTCTCGAAGCAACCACCCCAATAACAGTGGCTATGTGTTCTATTAAACTGAACTAACTAGGCAGTCATGTACAACAATGAAGTAAAACTAACACAAGATGCCAAAATTGTCCACCTGATGTCAAGCTTGAACACATGACCCCCCCCCCCCCCCCCCCCCCCCCCCCCCCCAATTAGTCTTAGCTTTGCACATTAGGCAACTGAGCTATTTGGGAAATCATGTCCTGACACCACATCTAGACACTTATAATATCAACCAATTATTTCCTTATTTGTTTCACATAGACAAGACACAGGAAATAAATTGTTCATGAAGCCGTCATCACTTAGTATTTTTTCTTTGCTTGAATAAAGATTTGATTTATTCTTACATCATTCATGGGATGCAATTCACACAGGAATTTAAGTTTGATGCTGAAACTTTTTATAATTTCAACAATTATGAACTTGACAGTGACAATTTGACTGGTCGATCAAAATCCAAAGAAGACAACAACAAAGCAATGACAAAGGGTAAATTCATGCACTTTAGGAAAACTGACCTATTGGGACAATGACACACATCTAGACACTATAATACTGATCAACCATTTATTTCCTTATTGGTTTCACACAGCCAAAAGGGAAGACACAGGAAATAAATGTATCATGAAATTATAATCGCTTAGAAGCTTTTCTTTGTTTGAATAAAGATTTTTTTAATATCACATCATTGCAATGTGATCCAATTTACACAAGAATTTAAGTCTGATGCTGAAACTTTGATGATTTCAACAATTTTGAACTTGACAGTGACATTTTGACAGGTCGACCAAAACTCAAACATGACAACAAGAATGCAATGACGAAAGGGGAAATCAGTTTAATACAGCAAACAACTATCTGACTGGGAACGACAAAGCTTATTCATGGAGAGAATGGCAATAAGTCGGCGTCTTCAGTGAAGATAGGATTATATTTCAATTTTGACAGCAGCTTACTTTCACTTCCGGGTATTTGAAAAGAATATTTCTGCATCAGACTTAATGTTTAGGTAAAATGCAAAGTAAAATATATCAAATGATTACCCCTGTTCCATTATCACACACGACAACATGATTGCCCTGTTTATCCATAGCGGATGATTGCAGATTTTCTATCGCCAATCTATTTGTTTTCCTATTTCCAACAGCGGAAGTTACACCCCATCGCACTGAAGAGCCGGAAATTAAAGTTTGACCAATCACGAAGCAGGAATCAAGTTCGCGACCCAAGTTAAATTAAATGAAGACAAGGATTTTATTTTACAGAAAGGAAAATTATCCGGACATACTGAATGAGAGAACTAGAGTTGGGATGTTAATTTACTTTGTATTGTATTCATAAAGACGATTTCAAAGGCGCCAGGATTGCGACATGTGGTATCAATAACTTTGATCAACACAGACAAAAGCTGGACATTTTCAATGCTGACTGTACAAGATTATTTAGTATTTATTTTATTTTTTACAAGCGTAATTATTGCTTAAAAAGTATGCATTAAAATTGTCAAGAAATTCTATCTGCTTAATTTTCTTAAACAAGTAGCGTCTTTTAAAAAGAGCCAAACACACATACACACTTTAATAATAAGAGTAAGATTTTGGTATAAAGCATAGGCCGGCAACCCTGCCAAGATTCACGACGCGGCCATAGCTGACGAATGTCTTTATGTTTAATACTGTAGTCATAAATGCAAAATGTAGCCATGGCTTGTTGCCAATCCACGTTAACCCGGCATTTGAGCCGTCCCACGAGAAAACAAACATTATGGACTACCCAGATCAGCCTGCGATGTTTCGCAGGCTAATCCTAGCCGACACATTCCGTCTCAGGGGAATATAGGTATAGAGTAATGGTTCCTGAAACAGAAAATCCACAGGAGGCGAAATGTGTCTGTCCGGTTAGCCTGCGCGGCATGGTTAGATTGATCCGGGTCGATACTTTACGTAGCATCCACAATGTTTGTTTTCTCGTGGGACGTCTCATTTACCACTTACAGACACATTAACAGCTTAGACGTTTAAAAACATCGTGGCAAAAGGAAGAAGTGTTCATGATGAGTAATTTATCCTTCTGCAAGAATGTTTTCAACTCACTTTAGATAGCCTTCCATGTATTTGCCAAGATACTTTTAAAATAGTTTGCTACATAATTGATATTAAGGGGAAAGGGTTAAGGTGTATAGACTAGAATATCAGTTGGGTTGTCAATCCAGTAGTCATGAGTTCGAGGCGGGACTCATCCAATCGTTCTTTAAATTTTTGACCAAAGTTGTGTCGATGACTATACCATATCAAGTCCGAAAGGAGGGGTTAAAAAAAGTCCTCAACGCACGCCGTGCACCCGCACCATGAACCGCTAGACGCTGCTCAATTACGAGTTAAGATATAATTACGCGTCCGGGATCGCGTCAAACATAAAGGGGGTTGTCATTGCCCCCATTGTGTGGACAATGTAACCCTTCATCACATAATACAAAATTACAGCAGACGACTTTGAACTACATCTTGGAAAGGGGATTGAACAATTATCTAGGAAAGGAAATGACAAATCTAAAGTACAATTATTGAACAAATTTAGAAACGTTGTGGCAACAGACAAAATGCTCATTATGAGCAATTGCTCATTTTTCACAACGTTTTTAAAGCAGGGAGGGGGGGGGGGGGGGTGGACTATCCTGTGGCCAACTATCCTAGCATCCTCGGTACCCAGTCTATTCATAAAATATATCATATATTTTATGAATAGACTGGGTACCGAGGATGCTATCCTAGGGGCATTAGTCACACGCGGAAAATGTCTCAAGGGTTAACTCTTCGCACCCCTGAATTGGGGCATTGGAGTACGTGGAACCAAAATAATTGGTTACAATTCTATTTTCTCATCAGAAGAACACATTTGGCTGCTTCAAATATATAGGGCAGTAGTGGTCCAGGGAAAACCCCTGATGAGTCTTTATTATACACATGTCACGGCAACGAGATATCATTTCCCCTGACACAGTTAAGTTATGTAGTACTTGTCAGTTTTATTATGAGCCGCGTCTGATGATAATTACTATAATTTAGTGAGAAAAGGGACGACCCGGGTAAGACTACATGCATACGAACAGTCTCACCAGAGCCTTCGCTGCCTGAATACATGTACCCTAGTTCTAGATGCAACTTCTGACAGAAAAACTATGACTTTAGCCCCACTAGTTTAACACCAACGGTTACTTTGAATTATACCAAACCGGTTAGTCATTACTAGACCCTTACTGGAAAGACGCGTAGCCTATCCGTTAGTCATTTCCGATCTCTATATTATGCATTCAAACTGTCATTTATTGACAGGAAGATAATGATGTAAAACATGGTGTTGATATAAACACGTACAACGCATGATCAGATGTATAAAGATTTATCTCAACAGAAATCATCAATATAAGGAAAGAAAGATATATACCTTATTATCTCATTCCCAAATGCAGAAACCTTTTTACGCATATGCAGAAGACGATTTTTGAAACTGCGTAGCAATAGAAGAAAACAACGATGTGCTCTAACCATATATGTTTTAATTCAATGATTTAGTTCATGTAAATTGATCTAACAGTGTACATACAATTAACTAGAGATCAGCACATATGAACCATTGATTCTAAACAAATGTAAGAAATAGGAGACCCTTATTAAAATTCGACTAACAAAGCGTTCAATGCATTGTTCACGTGCACGAGTCTGCAACACTTTAACTTACACGGGGGTAAAACAAAGATATAATACAGATGACTATTGTTTGTTTTGGGTGTAAGGCTGAGATATACATGTCTGTTCAGTGAGTATGCAGCGAAATTGATCATTTAATGGGTGGCTATGTAACGAAAAGGTTATACATCTTTAGGTGATAACAAATGGAGATATTTCTCAATCTTACTATCTTGCATGTACACTTTGTGTCTGCCTAGTCCATAATTTCACTTACTAATAGCGTGTGAATGCTTTGAGATTTAAATATAATAGAGAAAACAATGAATATCATAGCTTGATAAAACTCACTGTCTAAAACAGTAAGATTCATCTGTGTCGTGATATGAGTGAGTGCAGGAGAACGGGTACACGATGGCATGTCTGAACAGTGTAGGTTCTGATCATCTTGGCCACCTGCTCAGTCTTTTCAGAATCTACGTAAATTGACAAAATCTTCGAACAGTGATTTCTTTCTTATATTCAAAAAGGACTTGATTTTGAAAGAAAGATATTAATGGAAAACGCACAGTTCATCCAAGCATTATCTTAATTAAATATGAAACCCACATGATATATTTGAGCAGTCCCACGAGAAAACCAACATTATGGACTCTGCGTAATATATCGACACAGATCAGCCTGCGCAGTCTCAGTGGGATAGAGGTATAGAGTAATGATTCCGGAAACAGAAATTCCCCAGGAGGCGAAAAGTGTCTGCCCATATTAGCCTGCGCAACATCCCTCGGCTTAGTCCACAATGTTGGTTGAGAAAATTATTTTGGTTCCACGTACTCCAATGCCCCAATTCAGGGGTGCGAAGAGTTAACCCTTGAGACATTTTGCCCGTGTGACTATTGCCCCTAGGATAGTTGGCTCATTTGTATTTGTTTGATTGGTTGAATTGTGTTTCACCGGCGTTTACCAGGATATCAATAAACAGTATCGGATGTATGGACTATAAACATGGTTTTCATTGAAAACATGATTGTTTTCATGTTGTCATAACACACCGTGCACTCGGGTGTGTGCTAGCCGAAACCACCAATCAAATTCCATTTTTTTTAATAACGCATGGCCGATTGCGCGGTGTGTTAGAACGATCTGAATACACTCCAGATATATAGAAAACGTTCAATTGTTGTAACGTTAGTCTAACGCTAGAGAATACATCCATTGTATAACAACAGGCGTCTGAATATTCATTTGATGACATTCAAAAACCCCACTCAAGACCATGTTTACAAAATAATCTCGCTGTATGGTTCATATACAATAATAATAAAGACAGCATTGTTTTCGTTTGAGAACATTTGGAAAATCCCCCACAAGACCGTGTTACTATAAAAAAAAAGTCTCTCTATACGGTTCATATACTATAATAATAATGACGGTATTGTTTTCGTTTTTGAAAAGTTAGAAAATCCTACACAGAACCGAGTTTCTATAAATAGTCTCTCTATACGGTTCATATACTATAATAATAATGACAGTATTGTTTTCGTTTTAGAAAAGTTGGAAAATCCTAAACAGGACCGAGTTTTTATAAATCGTCTTTTTATACGGTTCATATACTATAATAATATGATGTGTTTTTATATAGGACTTTGGTCGAACTATGGTTAGAGGAAATGACGTCACTTTGGGGACTATGGTTAGACCAACGAGTTTGCTGTGGTCGCTATAGTTTCTCTGGAAACAAGATAGCCCTCTCAGGAAAAACCTGAAAATGTTTAATTTGTAAATCTACTTTAAGGTGATTTAAAACACCTCAGCCATGTACTTTGTCACTAAAGGCGTGGACTGTCTGCTATTAATCAGCATGCTTACAATTTCTTCCCTTTGTCTCGCAAATCAAACATCAATATCATTATTGAATACCCCTACAAATAACGGTAAAAAACCCTCTCAGTCGTTGCCATGACAGTTAACCTTTGTTCGACTAATGTCCGTTCGATCAGGTTCATGAGCATTGCGACTTCCGTTACTAGACTATGGTTGATGATCGAACTCTACCATAATACCATATCTAAAGGATATTTATAGTGACACGTTCTTGTGTGGGTTTTCCCAAATGTTCACATAAAAAAGAAAATATAGCTGTCATTATTATTGTAGTACGTGTGTATGTAAATAATAAAGTAAGATAACTCTATCTTGCATTTAATGCAAATTATGGCCAATTTTTACTTAGAAATTCTGGTTTACATTTGCGTGTAACTACATTAAGAATGCATCTCTAAGGAAATACTTGATGCATTTCATTTACACTCATTCTTACCATCACACCTATGTAAATAATCAAGTAAGATAACTCTTTCTTGCATATAATTAAAATGTGTTGGTAAAACCATAAAATGATGTTCCATTGTCAACACACACTCTATTTGAGGACATTATTGTAACTCCTGCATAATTGTACACACATTAATTGAAAATTAAAACAAATCTTAGCTGCAACCCTTCTTGTTTAATATGACAGTGTTACCTATATGTTTTAAACAATCCTTTGCAATCCATATACTTATAATCGATGCAATAGTCGAGCGCGCTGTCTTACGGGCAGCTATTGTTATAAAACCTACCACCAAAAGACTGCAACTAGAACGACTTTTCTGTCAACGTTAGTTTAACGATAGACACAATTCGCATGGCACTTTACGACCACCTAACGATGCCACATTTCATACATGTACGTTAGTTCATTGAATCACAGCGTGGTAACTAACGACCAGCTAGAACGACTGCTTTGTTAATATATCTGCGCCAATTATTCATTATATCATAGTTATCTTTAATATGACACAATGCCTGTTGGACTCATCCATGTTGTTTAGCAACAGAGACTTTTCTTACTTTGATATTTAAGATATTTTTCTAATTAAGAGATTCAGTGAGATTAAAATGGTTGGGGAATACCAGTCCAAGTGGTCGCCTGTTAAAATCACGAGTTTGTTTGGTACTTGTTTAAGGTCCGTGAAGTTAGGTTGACGAGTGACGAATTGACGAGTGACGAACTGTGACATTTTTATAGGTCCGTGAAGTTAGGTTGACGAGTGACGAATTGACGAGTGACGAACTGTGACATTTTTTCTAAAAACTTTCTTTCTTTCTTTCTTTAAGATAATGTTTCTAGACGAATACATGCAAATTGGGCCTCAGTCAATCAGAAGAGCTTCGACAATTCGTCAACTCGTCAATTTTGTTGACGAAATTGACGAAAAAAATATTTTTCTAAAAACTTTATTTCTTTTCTTTAGATAAGTATCTGGACGTATTGAATGCAAATTAGGCCCTATTTCATGTTTCATGGCGATCAGTCAATCAGAAGAGCTTCTTCAAGTTCGTCAATTCGTCAACTTGTCAATAAAATTGACGAAATTGATGAAAAAATATTTTTCTAAATTTTTTATTTTTTTAGATAAGTATCTGGACGTATTGAATGCAAAATAGACCCTATTTCAAAATTAATGGCCATCTGTCATTCAGAAGAGCTTCTTCAAGTTCGTCAATTCGTCAACTTATCAATAAAGTTGACGAAATTGACGAAAAAATATTTTTCTAAAAACTTTATTTCTTACCTTTAGATAAGTATCTGGACGTATTGAATGCAAATTAGGCCCTATTTAAAAATGAATGGCCATCAGTCATTCAGAAGAGCTTCTTCAAGTTCGTCAATTCGTCAACTTGTCAATAAAAATGACGAAATTGACGAAAGAATTATTTTTCTAAAAACTTTATTTCTCTCTTTTAGATAAGTATCTAGACGTATTGAATGCAAATTAGGCTCTATTTCATGTTTCATGTCGATCATTCAATCAGAAGTGCTTCTTCAAGTTCGTCAATTCGACAACTTTGAAAACATTATTTTTTCTAAAAATCTTCATTTCTGTCTTTAAGATAATGTATCTGGACGTAT
>JASEVX010000001.1:63701300-63753588 GCA_031761405.1 Serripes groenlandicus
ACAGACAGACAGACATACAGTCAGACAGACAGACAGACAGACAGACAGACAGACAGACAGACAGACAGACAGACAGACAGAACGAGACAGACAAAACAAACATGACATAAAATAATACTGACAGTATTTATTTAACCCGGTACAAAGTACTTGTAACTATTTCATACGTTATGTAGAAATAGTACCACATGTTTGTCATAGTTTTTAAGCAGTACGCTGTTCAAGTTCGGATTCAAACCGAATAGAGCTTCAACATACCCAAATTTGACATAAGTTATTTGTTAAAAGGAATAAATAAAAACAGTTAATCAAAATATGCTCAGTCAAACTTGTTTTAATATCTCTATTTCCACACCGTGAGCAATGGGAGAAATCAGTGCATGCCGTGTATGCAATTATTTGGGCGATAGAAAAACAAGCACGTAGCATATTCGGATTACGTTTAGCGTAGTCCCACTGGATTAGCAGAGAACTGATACTGTAGTTTTCTGTATAAGACAAACCGTCTCGAAGAAGTTCTAATATTCAATTATTCTATATAGTCAGGGGCGTAGCTCCCTTTAGGCACTGTAGGCACGTGCCTACACATTTTTTCTCAAAATGCAGCTGCGGCGATAGACATCTGCGTAATGTATCGACCAGATCAGCCTGCGCTGTCCGCGCAGACTGATCCGACCGACACATTCCGTCTTAGGGGGATAGATGTATAGAGTTGTTATTCCTGAAACAGAAAATCCACAGGAGGCGAAAAGTGTCTATCCGGGTAGGCCTGTGTGGCATGCTTAGGCTGATCCGGGTCGATACTTTACGCAGAGTCCACAATGTAGATTTTCTCACGAGACGGCCTACACATTGATTATTGCAAAGCTACGCCCCTGATCTGATAGTAATTACGAACCTTTGTATTAATACAATGTTTCCAAAAATATCTACTAGGAAAATCGCCATATGCTAAATAGTCTTCCAAGCTATTGTAAATATCAAATTTATGTAGCAGAGAAACAACATCCGAAATAAACCCGAAATCGGAAGACCCATTTTGAAACAAACTAAGAAGTAATAAAAACAAACGTTTGGCTGTGCAGTCCCTTTCTAATCGACACACTATGCAGAAAGCTATTAGTTAGAACCTGTGTATGAGATTCAACTGAAGAAGAATATGCTTTGATGTTTGTCAACCGTGAACGTATATTTCGTTTAACAAAATTGACGTGTTGACGAATTGACGAACTTGACGTAGCCCTTCTGAATGACTGATGGCCATGAAAGTTAAAAAAGGGCTTAATTTGCATTACATACGTCCAGATACATTATTTTAAAGACAGAAATAAAGTTTTTAGAAAAATATTTTTTTCGTCAATTCGTCAACAAAATTGACGTATTGACGAACTTGACAAAGCATTCTGAATGACTGATGGCCATGACATTTGATATAGGGCCTAATTTGCATTCAATACGTCCAGATACATTATCTAAAAAAGAGAATGTTTTTAGAAAATATTTTTTTTTTCGTCAATTTCGTCAACTAAATTGACGAATTGACGAATTGACGAACTTCACGAAGGTCTTCTGATTGACTGATCGCCATGAAATACGAAATAGTGTCTAATTTGCATTCAATACGTCCAGATACTCTCTAAAGGAAAGATATAAAGTTTTTAGAAAAATAATATTTTCGTCAATTTCGTCAACTTTATTGACAAGTTGACGAATTGACGAACTTGAAGAAGCTCTTCTGATTGACTGATCTCCATGAAACATGAAATAGGGCATAATTTGCATTCAATACGTCCAGATACTTATCTAAAGGAAAGAAATAAAGTTTTTAGAAAAATATTTTTTTCGTCAATTTCGTCAACTTCATTGACAAGGTTGACGAATTGACGAACTTGAAGAAGCTCTTCTGATTGACTGATCGCCATGAAACACGAAATAGGGTCTAATTTGCATTCAATACGTCCAGATACATTACCTAAAGGAAAGAAATAAAGTTTTTAGAAAAATATTTATCGTTTTGCCGTTTTCCATATTATTTTAAACAAAGCAGTACTATGCTAGACAATATGCCTTGACCACGGACACTCCATCATGACCGCCGACACTAGGGATAGAACTAAGGACGTCCGGTTCCAAATCCCCAACGCTTATTTACCATTCGGCCACTTCGGATTCCTCTGGTACATGAACTATCAAATCAACCTGTTTATGCACGTTATCGGATTTAGATTGGCACGGTTCAGTGAAGTCTGTAGTATACTAAAGCACAATCTAGGTGGGGTCGGAACACTAAAAATGTCCAAAGCGAATCCTTTCCCGGGTTGATGCCAAAACACTTCTTTTGATACAGAGTTTTGGTTCTGAGCAATTTCTTCAATTGCTGCAGAGTCTTAACATTATATTCGAAATGGACAATTCACAATGACGCCAAATTAAATAAGTTTTCATGAGAATCTGCGAAGAACATGACCAGCCTGATCGTTTATTGTATTACTGTTCTTCTCCGATCATTGCAAACTTGATTTTAAAGAGGGAAGAACGTGTAGGATTTAGGATAGCATAGGCTATATGGACAAAATATTCATTTCACGAAATATAATTTAGCCGTTCCACGAGAAAACCAACATAATGGACTCTCCGTAATGTATCGACCTAGATCAGCCTGCGCAGTCTGTTCAGGGCCGACACATTCCGTATCAGGGAGATAGAGGTATAGAGTAATGATTCCTGAAACAGAACATCCACAGTAGGTTAAATGTGACTGTCCAGGTTAGCCTGCTCGACATGCTAAGGCTGATCCGGGTCGATACTTTACGCCGAGTCCACAATGTTGGTTTTCTCGCGGGACGGCTCATATCAATACATCTGCGTAATGTATCGACCAGATCAGCCCGCGCTGTCCGCGCAGACTGATCCGGCCGAGACATTCCGTCTAAGGGGGGATAGATAGAGTAGTGATTCCTGAAACAGAAAATCCACAGGAGGTGAAAAGTGTATGTCCGGATTATCCTGCGCGGCATGCTTAGGCTGATCCGGGTCGATACTTTACGCCGAGTCCACAATGTTGGTTTTTCTCGTGGAACGGCTCAATTGATCGGTGTATTGACTTGAACGCACCCATTTACACCAACTTTCTTTGACATAAGCAACACTTTTGAAAGCCTCCAAAGAAGCATTCTGTGTAGAAATATTGTAGTCGTATGGCGTATCAGCACATTTCTTAAACATCCTTAACAGGTTTTAAGAGAAAATTATACGTATAGGCATACTTGAGAACACCAACTCCGAATGGTTCCCGGTTAAAATCAAGAGTCAGACAGGGCTGTATCATCTAACCAATTATCTTCCTCATTACTGTTGATTGGAACATGAAACAGACAACTGCTGCGAACTAAGATATCTTTTCAAATTGGGCTTTTGTCACATTAAGAAGTCCTGGATTGTGGAGATAACATAGCTACCTTGTCTACCATGTATACCGACAATCAAGACAAAAGCCCACCATCGCAACAGAGTTTGCATCCTAGGCACGTTTTAATATACACACATACCCAAAAACAAAACGGTTATGTGCATCTATTCTTCCACAAACACAGAAATCACAATATATAAACAATACCGCTAGAATATGTAGAATCACTCACCTACACGTACCTAGGAAGCATCGATCACTAGAACGATATTCAAACAAGACTTCGAAAAGTCAGTTACTCTTTTGCTATCTGGGAACTTAAATTGAAACCCAGCTATTACTCAATGAAAACTTAAATCGCATCTTTAATAGCAAATGTATTAATGTTTTCTACATATGTGCCGTTCCACGAGAAACCCAACATTATGGAATCTGCGTAATGTATCGACCCATATCAGTCTGTGCAAGATAATCCCGGCTGACTCATTCCGTCTCAGGGAGATAGAGGTATAGAGCAACGATTCCTGAAACAGAAAATCCACAAGAGGAGAAAAGCGTATGTCCGGGTTAGCCTTCGTGGCATGCTAAGGCTGATCCGGATCGACATTTTACGCAGAGTCCACAATGTCGGTTTTCTCGTGGAACGGCTCATATCAGCATGATGATGGCAGGTCTTACAGTATGACCAGAAAAGTTAGATAGCTTCTTTGGAAGATCTGTCTAAAGTTTTGGCAAAATAAGTTTTCAAATAAATCCTTTCTAAGAAAACTGAGCGCTGTTTCGTCACCACACTAATTAAAGAAAGGCAATTGCCTGGACCAAGGTTTCAGAATGAATCAGAACTCACTGTCTGCCTTAAGTTGTTCTAGGATGGCTACCACTCGGCACTAAAAGAAAACGAGGTTGACCAAAGACGACCTTACGAACACCTGCGATGATACAGCTGGCGGTAATGGGAATTTCATGGAGCTAGGAGTAGAAAGTAGAGACACACGTAGCGGTCATTGCAACCTTAAGTCCTCAAGTGGACGAACAGGAATAAAAGGTATTGTAGATGATACATATGTATATGTATCCATGTGCACGCGTAGACTTTGCAATGCATGTCGGGTGGATGTCCGGGTCAACTATGAAGGACATCCGCACTGACATGTTCTTTTCTGTGAGCATGTGTATATGGTCGTAACTGATTCGGACATCCCCCTGACACGGAACGCAAAGGCTACATTTCTTTCCTGTCCTTTGAAGTCTCAATTGCTCCCAAAGACCTCACAATCACAGGTGTTTGTATTGATATATAATTTTACGCCCCTATATTGTATCCTTAACACATGTTAAGTATAGTAATATAGTGAAGTTATCAATGCGGTACATACACCTGTGCTCACAATCCCGAATAAGCAAAAAGTACAGCCAACCAGAAAATGGTTACACGTAAAAGACAATATATCGCTGTTCGTTGATTGTCAGGTCATATACGTTCGGGAGCAGGGTTATCAAGTTCCTTTCTATATATTAGAAAAACAATTTGCTTCAAACCTGGAATTTAAAAATTAATGTATAAAAGTGGCACGATAATTCAAACTGCCAGTTGATAATGACAGAAATATAATGAAGGCGTAACACAATCCGATAGGAGAAACCTTTACCTCGAGCTATGCCTAAAATTCCTTCACACCAAGTGTGATCTTAGTCCATTTAAATAATTTTTATTGAAACTCAATGTTATCGGAATTGAGAGAATATGCATTTATCGGTAGCATGTATATAAGCACACCAAATCAAAAATGGCTTCTCGTTAGTTTACAACCATGATGGATTATAAAATTGCCCACAGACAACTTCGAGGGCTTGACGTGAAACGGTTGTAACTAAAATTGATATTTTTTTACCGAGGTTAATCACCTCGCCATAAAGTCCTTATAAGTGTTAAATCTTTTTTTTTTGGTAAACAATGGAAATGTAGGTGCCATTGCTCGTTCTGAGCAATGGCACCTAAATTTGCATTGTTTACAAAGGGGTCAAAATTGCCCCTAAACCAGGGATCTCAAAATAGGTTTTTAGTTACAACCGTTTCACGCCAAGCCCTCGACTTGATCGGGGTTCTTCGAAGATATTTATTAGACGATAAGAACAGGGTTTCACTAATAAAAAAGGCGACTCACAGAGCGTTTTCGACTTGTTTACTCGCGTAACGAGAGTAACTGGAGTTGAAAGTCGAACGTATCGAGTAAGCGAACCGATCTACTCGACTGGAACGACCCAAACTATTTGACGGGTAACACGAGTAATCCGCAGTAAGAAATGATATAAACTAGTTTTGTTGCAAAATTGTGCTTTGATATTGAATGTGTATATTTCTTAAATAAGAATCTAAACTAATAACTTTGATTCTTTTTATTTATTTATAAGTTGTTATTAATTTTAGTCAATGTCATTTGTCTTTCCAATTTTCGTCAGTTACTCGGCCTCAGTTAGGCGTTCGTGAATGGTTACTCAATTGATAATATGTTTTTAACGAAATTGGTGGATGATTTGTGTCAGCTGTTATTTAAATTGATATATTATTTTTAAAGTTCGTCCGCTGCATGTAATATACTCAGGAGTGATGGAGTCAGGAGTAATAATAACTTTATAATCTGTATCTCATCCGAAAGAAATGAGTTGCGTCTTGCGATTTTGCTTGGCATGGCACGATACACGTGTTCGTTGATTCTATTGTATCACTGTGACTTTGCATTATTATGTGTATGTATATTGCTAAATACTTCTTATGCTATTTACATAATGTAAATGTAAGCCAATATATGAATAAAAGTGTGCTAGAAATGTGTAAAACTAGAGGGGGCAACACATTTTTCATAGTAATATTATTTAAATAGTGTTCATGTCTGCGTTCTACCTCGAGTCTTCACACCATGTATCCGCGGATGTAAGTAGACATGCACTCACCATACGCGGCTCAAATTGTTGTCTTGTGTCCTGCTACAATGGTGGTAACTCGACAATGACCTGGACTCTTTCAGCGCCAGAAGCAATATTGATGTTTTTGCAAACAATACAGATTCAGGTGAGTTAGCTCGTAACGAGCTGTCTCACCTGAAATCAGCATTGTTTGCCTTTTAATCATCAAAACAACTTTTATAACATAAGCAATGGAAACGCAGGAATTTTAACATGGAAGAGTCTACTTTAAACAATTCGGTGCTGAAAGAGTTAAATAAACGCAGGAAGACTTCATGTGCATACCCCCAGTACTGCAAGGGAAACACATAGTACGTCGATTCGCAGATATGCTTAGATCATTTTATCTACCAAAGAAGTTATTCTTATTCCGTTATTTCATTGTATACAATTGTTTGTTTTAAATCGATATCTCGTTTTTTCTGTAAATATATATATATATAAGTATGGATCCTACATTAAGGGGAAATGCCATTTTTCTATAACTTAGGGCGAACTTATTTCAAACTATTTTTGAAAAAGTATTAAGGTTTTTTAGAGAATGAATTTACTACAGACCTTTTCACCTTATAAACTGTCTCCGTGGCCTTCTAATTTCACTCTAAACCCCATTTTAAGACAGTTTTCTCCCTAAGTGCTTCGCCTTAAGTAAAGACGAATAAACGATTCCCTTCATGTCGCTAAAATTTCCCTCAAGTCGGTTTCTAACTATAAAACCAGCATAATGACGAACATTTTAAATTACATATCTTCTTATAGTTAATGAATATTTCTTATGATAAGTTTATTGTACGATTTTCTGTACAGAAGATAAACAGCATCTACCGTTTCTGCAATTATCTCTTAATTAAAGTGAATTATGTATCAAATAAGTATGTTTGACCTTACTTTCCTACGCTACTCTTTTTATGTCTATGGGATGGCATTGTTCCTGGCGTCCATCTGTACGTCCGTCTATCCGTTTGTAAACTGTTTTTGTTAACACGACACAGTTCGCAGTTTTCAAACTTGCACATATTGTTCATATTGATGAGAGCTCGGGTACTATTGACGCTATTGATGACAAGATGTGATCCAGACCAACTAGCAGACACCAGTGATAACCAGACCGACTACCAGACGATATTGATGACCAGATCAACTACAATGACCATATGTGATCAAGACCAACTAGCAGACGCCATTGATGACCAGGTATGATCCAGACCAACAAGCAGACGCTAGTGAGGACCAGACCTACAACCAGACGTCAGTGATGACCAATCCAACTAGCAGACAACATTGATGACCAAATGTGATCAAGACCAACAACTAGACGACAATGATAACCAGCTGTGATTCAGATCAACTAGCACACGCCAGTGAGGATCAAACCCACTACCAGATGCCAGTGATGACCAGATGTGATCCAGACCAAGTAACAGTGTTGTTATTAAAAGCTGCCTTTAGTTAGACTTTGATACGGAAGCATTTACTACATAAGACAGTATCATCTCCTTGACAAATTTAATTCATAGTGTATGGTATATTCGCCTTTAGTGTGCAAAATACCGTCTAAAAAGGTATGATAATATTTCGTGACGTAGTGTTCTTGTTAAAAGTTTGTTTCCATTAGCCAATCTACGGCCTTTGTGTTACAAAGTATTGTATATAATAATGCAGTTAATTGTTCAGGTAGTCGTTCATTTCCAGTTTATAAAAAAAACCTTCGTCACTTTTATTATATTCGGTATACTTTCGCCTAAATTGTTAGTTTTGTGGTTTCAAGTTATGATTATTATTCCGTTACGTTCAGCGCTGGCATTTGCCAAATTATCTATACTTTCAAACGGAAGCATTGTTTAGATTAGACAGGAGCAACTCTATGACATTTTAAGTTATATAGCATATTCCCATAAGTGGGTTATGTGTGCAAGATGCCGTGTATAAAGGTATAATAACATTTCATCACATTTAAACATTGATTTATTTCCATAGCTCAGAAGTACGTACCGCAACCAACAGTAGCTATTACTTGTCAATAGAAATAGTGTTATTATTAAAAGCTGCCATTAGTTAGAAAATGTACGTCTTCTGTATTATATATAATAATTCAGTTAATATTGTATTCGCCTTAAATGTGCAAACTACCGTGTATAATAGTATGATAACATTTCGTGACATTGAAATATTGATTACCTATGTCACATTGTCATATTTATTTCCACAACACAGAAGCACGTACAACCAGCAACAACAGCTATCACTTTGTCAATAGTAATAGTGTTCTTGTTAAAAGTTGGTTTCGGTTAGTCAATGTACGGCATTTGTGTTAAAATATATTATATATTATAATGCAGTTCATTGTTCCAGTAGTCGTTCATTTCCAGATTATGAAGAATCTATACTTTTTCTACATAAGACAGTAGCCACTCCTTGACATTTTATTTCATACCGTATGGTATATCGCATTAAGTGTGCAAAATACCGTCTAAAAATGTATGATAATATTTCGTGACGTAGTGTTCTTGTTAAATGTTTGTTAAATGTTTGCTTCCATTAGCCAATGTACGGCCTTTGTGTTACAATTTATTTCAATCTATCGGATACAATAGACGAATCTGATCCTTTGAGTCAGACACCTTTCTCAGATGACTCGAATGTAAACATTCCTCCACGTGCTAATGTTGACACTACTATTGATGGTAACGGGCGCCGTCTGCTTTCATTATTAGTCAGGTGGCTTAGCAAATTTAACGTTACCGGCCGGACAAAAGTACCAAATTTGGCATGGAGTTTCTTTTCGACCTATCTATTGATTTTATTCGTGGAACCCACTTGGTCGGTTCCTATTTTCCAAGATGGCGGCCAAAATCCAAGATGGCCGCCAGAAAAAAAGGAAATTTCGTATATCTGGCTGTAAACAGCAGAAATGAACAAATGAGGTGTCAATTCAGGTGTTTCCGGGGTCACTGAAACATATGCTGGTCATGGCATGTTGCTCGGGTTACCGATTTCCAAGATGGTGGCTATATTTCAAAATGGCCGCCAAAAAAAGGGAAATTTCGTATATCTGACAGTGAAAATCGGAAATGAACAAATGAGATGTTAATTCAGGGGTTTCTTGGGTCACTGAAACAGATGCTGGTCATGGCCTTTTTCTCAGGTCACCAATTTTCAAGATGGCGGCCAATATAACAGAAAATACACATGCTGTCACTGGCTATAGAGGTCACAGACAGGCATTTGCGAAATCAAATCGGAGGTTTTTGTAGTCACTAAAAACGATTCTTGACACGATAAATGGTTATACCATTTATCTTTTAAGATAATGTCCGAAAAAGGCTTACTTGGCCTGATTTTGAATGGTTATTGTGACTTCTATAGCTACATATTGGCCTACATGTTAAGTACATACTGGTAGTATTCAGGAATTATATCAACAATGTTTCAATACAATGTATCTCTACCAGACAGTTTACAGTCGATGTATCCTATTTGGATGAACATGTGCACCGACAAAGAGATGTGAAAGGCAGATTTGCCTTGCTGCATTTGCAGACTGTACAGGCTCTTTTGCAGCCACAGTTCACGAATTCTCTGCACGCTTTAGACGCCTCTGGAATGGTAGTTCCCATGAGTTCCCAACTTTCACCCACGCATAGTCGAACTCGGTTGGACATGGATTTGTTTGTTGAGATAACATGCATGTTGTCCAGATGCCAGCCTGGTATACTGCCTACCTAGTGTGCTGGAGAATTGCATTCTGAGTAGGTGGTATATTGTCAACAGCTTGGCTTTTCTGGCTGAACAGCTCTATCAGGGTACTGTTAACATTCATGGCGTTACTTGATTTGTAACTACGACAAATAGTCTCTAGATTCTTTGAAATGATTCAGAATGTAAGTCAAGATGCTCAAACGGATGTGCGGCAAGATAAACAAAGGCATAAGTAACTTCCTCATAAGCATTCCATGCCTGCCAAAACGATTTCTTCCCTTTCCCTCTAAACGCTGCTATAGTATCACATCCTGACAAGGTGTGGAAAACGGGCAGGGAACATGATTTACGTTCACAGTCCAAGATGGGCACAAATGGCGTTGATGCTGTAATGAGTGTAGTTCTTTCCATTTCTAAATGCTACCCAGAGATCAAGATCAGCATTTATCTGAGAGAGGTCATGAAACAAACCGGTAAGAACAACGACGACGTCTGTGTCAACAGCTAGCACCTGTATCGACTTTGCTCCATTCTCCAAAGCATGCTACACGTGAACCACAATCCTAGTGTCTGCTTCTTCCTGACTGCAGCTGGACATTTCAGGAGGGATGCTGCAATCGCAACTTTTGACGACAGGAATTCAAAGAGTTCCTTCCTGTTGATTGGATCACGGAGGAAGACATTTCAGTTGCCCGGCAACTTGGTGTCACCTAATACTTTTCTACGCACACCTTTTTTCTCTCTGTTTCCCTCCTTCAGGCTATCTGGCCGGTATTCGTCCCACACAACATCCACTCGCTTTGTGTCACGCAGCTGACGTTCCAGATGTGGTATAAAGTTTATAAACACATTGTCAGCATATTCCTGGAATGTGGAGACATTTGTTACATGCAATGCATGTACTGTCACCGCACCATCCAGAATTTTGCAGTCATATAATACATGTGCCTCTGTCTGGTTTGGTTCCTCGATACATTGTAACAGATGACATTTGGTACCAGACAGATTAAACTTTCCAAACTCAGACAGGGATGGAAGATACGACTGAACTTCGTGTGCAAAGAATTCCCTGATGTCACCATCTCTATTTTGTAAGGAGATGTATAACTGGCGAAGAGTGCCACATTGTTCTCAAGCACCTTTACTTTCTTGCAATCCTTCGATCTGACTGAGTTTTATTAAGAACAGGGGTAGTGAACTATTTGAGATCGTATCATGTATGGAGTGACTCCGATCCACGAACACAGTCTTCACATACTCTTGATACTTCTGTGTGCCTGTGTCTTCCAGTGTACGGATTATATTCACTACCGTCTCAATTGCGCAGTTACGACTATCAAGAATTACCAACTCTGGGAAGTCATCCAGGAAGGGATTTCCCATCTTGCGTGTTGTGTTAGATAGACTATCAACCTGTCTCTGGAAGGTTTTTTGTGCTGCAAGTCCCTGTTCATGGGGTTCGAAGTTAGCGAGGGTTTTCCGGATCATCGTCATGAAAATATCCATTCTCTTACTGTCTCAGAAGTCTGGCAAGCTCAGGTCCAGCGGTCATCCAGCATATGAAGGCAACTGGATTCTCAGTGAGTCCTACTGCACCACCGGATGCTTTTACCACTTTATTCTCCTGCCCATGCGCTTGGTCTATTGGGATTGCAGAGTATCTGTGTGACGACTTTTCGATTGTCCAGTGATTCCGAGTTTCAAACTCATCTTTGATCTCTTGTGGCAGCGCCTTGATGTCTCTGATGTGTACAGGCAGCCACCGAGAATAGTTCACATGGTCTAACGCAAAGAACAATAGTACGAGTGCCTCTAATACAGTTACATACAATGGGAAGTTTCTCTCCCGATGGGCTCTAACAAATATGAGAATCAGAATATCATAGTGTGCGATCATATAACAGGACTTGAATGTGGGAGATTTCTTACACAATTGTTCCAGCCAGTTGCCGAAACTCTCATCAATATTATATCTAGTAGACTATGAAGAACAAGAACAGTGACCTGGTGGACATGCCGAGTCCTGGTAATGTGTGATACTTTCAGGAATGAATCAGCTGTTCCTGATGAAGCAACTTCAGATTCAGTGAGAGCTGTCGTCCAACCTGACCCATCTAATAGATCACCAACAGTGTTCCATAGATCTAGCTATCTCAATGTGCAGTACGCCGATCATAACTACATAGACTTTCTCGCCATAGAGATCTGGCCATTTCCAGTGTACGAACTTGGCGAGCGTGAACAGGCTGGTCAAACGTAATCACTGGGATTTGTCCTGGGTTGAGATACTGTTGGCCGCCGATGTACATCCATGCCATAATTAATCATTGCTGGTGTGTCTGATTTTTCATAGAAGAGAGGGCGCACTGCACATATTGCTGTTAGCTCTGATGTTGGCTGTTGTCGAGTGACGTGATAAGCAGACCATTTAAGTGAACTAGTCTTGCACAGTTATACATCACTGATATTAGACTATGTTCCGTCCCGTCATATTCTTCACGTTTTGCATCTGCCAGGTCAAGCTTAACAGGTTCACTATTACTCTCTGGTACCTGAACACCAGTAGACTTCAATGAAACTGCAGTAACAGAAGCATAATGGTATGAAAGCAAATAAGATGGCGGTAATGTGACAGGTTCCCTGATGACACCGGGTTCCCTCGTGCTTTGGAATTGAAATGTACTAATGCCAGTGCCATGAAAAGATGTCCAGGCTGTTGTTGCAATCGGATCTTGATCGAGATTGTCAAGAGCGCCCACAGGAAAGAGTCCTTTTCACATCCTACATCACATTAATATTCAGCTGCGCTAAATCTAAAAATGATTTTACACGTAAATGTATATATCAAAATTTCTGGCATATATCTTATTGTAGTATTGGCGGCCATTTTGAAATTTGGACGCCATCTTGGAAATGGGTGACCTGAGCAAAACGCAATGGCCAGCATCTATTTCAGTGACTTCAGAAACCCCTGAATTTACACCTCATTTGTTCATTTCCGATTTTCACAGCCAGATATATGAAATTTCCTTTTTTCCAGGCGGCCATCTTGGATTTTGACCGCCATCTTGGAAAATCGGAACCGATCAAGCGGGTTCCACGGATAAAATCAATAGATAGGTCGAAAAGAAACTTCATACCAAATTTGGTGCTTTTGTCCGGCCGGTAACGTTAATCCTGAAAATTGTTGCTAAGCCACCTGACTATATGTAAATCTACCAGTCATATTATCGCAAACGGACGACTGCATAATGACGTACCTGGTGGATTTACTTATAGTTCATTACGTGGCATGAGTACAGTCGATTATTTGCTATTAAAAGTAGAAGATATTCACGTTTTAAACAATTTCAAAGTTTTAGACTGGAATGAATTTTCCGATCACTGTTGTTTATATTTTTCCTTCATAAAAAGGAAAAATAGGAAATGTAAAAATAAGTCATCAGCTGTTTTTGTTGATAAATTAATATTTGATGAAAACAAAGAGACACATTTTCAACAATCATTACTCAACAATATTGAAAAACTCAACCATACAATGTCTAATACAAATCTAGAATATGACCATGTAGATAGTCTTACTGACTTTGTATCTAAGAATGCAAACTCCGCATTTAATAAACGTTTTACATAGAATAATAAAAACAATGTTAAACCAAATTGGATTGATCAAAATTGCATTTTAGCAAAAGATAATTTAAAACAAGCTAAAATAAATTTTAATGAAGTTAACTCGGATGAAAAAAGACACACTTATATAAAAGCTAAAAATAAATACAATAATGCAAAAAAAAAGAGCCAAGTGAAAATTTATGAGAAATGAAGCTATACAATTAGAAAATATTGCAAAATCTGAACCACGGAACTTCTGGAAGTCCATTAAAAAGTCATATAATCAAGAAAAAAATAATCAGGATAGTCCCATTAAAATTCAAGACTTTTATGAGCACTTTGAAGATTTATATGAAAATGTTAATATAAACGATCGAAACGATAACAGCGACTCTAATACCACCCATATTGCCGACGTGGAGTTAGACAACCCGATTACAATGGCAGAGCTTAAAACTGACGTTTTATCGCAAAGTAACGGAAAAGCAAGTGGCCCCGATAATATTTCAGCAGAGATAATAAAGGCATCTTTTGAAATAATAAGTACAATTTTATTAAATATCGTCAATCATTTATTCGAAAATTCCACATATCCTGAAAAATGGGCATTGGGTTATTTGTACCTATATTTAAAGGTGGAGACTCGACTGACCCTAAGCATTATAGAGGAATAACGTTAAATAGTATTCTTCCAAAAGTATATTCACAAATAATCTATAATAGATTGAAATTATGGAATGAAAAAAATAACAATATCAATAATTGTCAATTTGGTTATCAAAAAAACAAAAATACAGTGACTGTATATTCATATTACATTCAATTATTGCTAAAGTTTTAAATTCAGGAAAAAAACTCTATACAGCTTTCATAGACTATGAAACATGTTTTGATAACATAAATAGAGCTTTCCTGTGGCATAAACTAACTTGTCAGGGTATCAGTACTAAAATGATCAATGCACTTAAAGCTATGTATTCGTCTGTTAAGTCTGCAATCAAATTCAACGATGAAATATCTGCTAGTATTGATTCATTGACAGGTGTCAAGCAAGGCGATTCAAATTCAAGTTTACTTTTCATAATGTTTGTAAATGACATTCTTAATAACATAAATTACAATCTTGACGGAGTGTTTACAATAAAACAATTACGGCTCTTTCTGCTGCTGTTTGCTGATGACCAGGCTCTATTTGCAACATCAGCATCAAGCTTACAATCGATGCTAAATGACATTGAATATTATTGCAATAAATGGAAAATGAAAATTAACATAATTAAAACCAAAGTCATGATCTTTGAAAAAAGTAGAATCCCGACAACACATGACTTTTTCTTATATAACGAAAAAGTTGAAATTGTAAATTGTTTCAAATACTTAGGAATTTATTTTTACAAAAACGGTAATTGGCTAAGGTCTCAAAAAAGGTTAGCTGAAAATGCTTCTTGATCATTACATGGTCTAATTTCTGTTTTCAACAAATTTGAGTTCAGTATAAATATAAAAAAAAGTGAGTTATTTGACTGTATTTGGTAGTATTACATGTCATTCACTATGCCTCTGAAATATGGTCATACCATTTAGGCACAGATGTAGAAGGTATACACAACACATTTTGTAGACGCATTCTATGTGTTAGAAAATCAACCAACTTATCAAGTATATATTGAGAACTTGGAAGAGTACCTTTAAGAATTATAAGACAATGTAACATGATCCGCTATTGGTTTAAAATACTAAAACTAGCAGATAATTATATCACTAAAATTGTATACAATATGCTTAAAAATGATGCTAATAACAATCTTACTTATACAGGACTTAATTGGGCCCATCATGTTAAAGTTCTTTTACAATCACTAGGACATACTAACTTGTGGATACAACAAAACAGTGAATTAATAAAATTTTGTTCATTAAAACAACGCATATTTGATCAATACCACCAATCTTGGTATTCAAACATTAACAATTCTGAGCGTCTGTCCTATTACAGATTATTCAAACATTCATTCAATCAAGAAGATTACTTAAACAATATACATGATAGAAAATTAAGAATAGCATTATGCCAATTTCGAACATCATCTCATAATTTAGAAATAGAAACAGGAAGGCATCGTAATATCCAAAGATCAGAAAGAACTTAACGTAAGTTATGTAATCAAAATGTAGTTGAAAGCGAATACCGCTTCCTTCTCGTATGCCCCTTTCTCTATATTTTGCGTTCAAAGTTCTTAAACCCGTGTTTCTGCAAGTGGCCAACCAACAATAAACAAATTTACAACTCGTATGTCTTCTTCAAATAAACAAGATGTGTTTGTGAAACACTGATGCCCCCGAATGGCAACATCTAGGTCAACGGTCAAGGTCGCAAGGTCAAAATGTTGGTACTGACAGAAAGGTCATGTCACAAGGAATACACATGTGCAATATGGTAGCCGTACCTGTTATGGTTCAAAAGTAGTGGTCAAGGTTAAAGTTTTTTTCGAGAATGGCAACATCTAGGTCAAAGGTCAAGGTCGCAAGGTCAAACATGTTGGTACTGACAGAAAGGTCATGTCACAAGAAATACACATGTGAAATATGGTAGCCGTACCTTTTATGGTTCAAAAGTAGTGGTCAAGGTTGAAGTATTTTTCGAGAATGGCAACATCTAGGTCAAAGGTCAAGGTCGCAAGGTCAAACATTTTGGTACTGACATAAAGGTCATGTCACAAGGAACACACATGTTAATTATGGTAGCCTTACCTGTTATGGTTCAAAAGTAGTGGTCAAGGTTAAAGTTTTTTTCGAGAATGGCAACATCTAGGTCAAAGGTCAAGGTTGCAAGGTAAAAAATGTTGGTACTGACAGAAAGGTCATGTCACAAGGAATACACATGTGAAATATGGTAGCCGTACCTGTTATGGTTCAAAAGAAGTGGTCAAGGTTAAAGTTTTTTTCGAGAATGGCAACATCTTGGTCAAAGGTCAAGGTCGCAAGGTCATCAATGTTGGTACTGACAGAAAGGTCATGTCACAAGGAATACACATGTGAAATATGGTAGCCGTACCTGTTATGGTTCAAAAGTAGTGGTCAAGGTTTATTTTCTTTTTGTGCAGGCAGACAGACAGACAGACAGACAGACAGACAGACAGACGTGCAGACGTGCAGACAGGCCAAAAACTAGATGCCCACCGAATCGGTGATTCCGGGGGCATAAAAAGAAATCTTTAATATTGCTAAATTCATCTATTATGCTAATAAAAGAAGAAATGAAGCTATCACTAATAATTAAACAATACATTCTGTTCTTATATACTAACAATCTCTATACACAATTTGTGACATTTAAGTTCATTCCTTTCCTTTCCTGTCTGAGTCAGTTGTCACGTAAGCAAGCAAATCGGGCAACCGTGTTCATAACTTCGCAATAATATTATTATTGTCAACATTTGCGTTTCGTAAGCAGACGTTATATTTGTGATCTACGATGTGTTGTATATAATAAATAAGATAATGCTTTTCTAGAAAGTTATTCATTTTCAGATTAAAAAGAATATTTTATATTTAACCACAACCAGTGTTTATTATTATTATTATTATTATTATTATTCGGTACATTTTCGCCTTAAGTGTTAGTTTTGTGGTTTCAAGTTATGATTATTATTCCGTTACGTTCAGCGCTGGCATTTGCCAAATTATCTATACTTTCAAACGGAATTAATGTTTAGGTTAGACAGCAGCAACTCTATGACATTTTAAGTTGTATAGCATGTTCCCGTAAGTGAGTTATGTGTGCTAGACGCCGTGTATAAAGGTATGATAACATTTCATCACATTTAAACATGTTTTTCCATAGCACATTGAAATATTGATTATATTTGTCATATTTCTTTCCACAGCACAGAAGCACGTACAACCAGCAACAGTAGCTATCATATTGTCTAAATTGAATCACTGCTGCCATATAATGCAAAAAAGCATAGCCTAGAGAATGTGTGTGAAGTTGGCTCTGTGATCGGTCATCGGCCATCGGTGACAAAAATCGGAACGCCGACCTGGAACACCGAGCTCGGCCATCGGTGTTCGAATTTATATATCAATTTGAACGTCGACCTGGAATATCGAGCTCGCCCATCGGAATTCGAACTTTTATAGTAATCTGAACGCCGACCTGGTACACCGAGCTCGGCCATCGGTGTTCGAATTTATATAGCAATTTGAACGCCGACCTGGAATATCGAGCTCGGTCATCGGAATTCGAATTATATAGTAATCTGAACGCCGACCTGGTACACCGAGCTCGGCCATCGGTGTTCGAATTTATATAGCAATTTGAACGCCGACCTGGAATATCGAGCTCGTCCATCGGAATTCGAATTCTATAGTAATCTGAACGCCGACCTGGTACACCGACCTCGGCCATCGGTGTTCGAATTTATATAGAAATTTGAACGCCGACCTGGAATATCGAGCTCGGTCATCGGAATTCGAATTCTATAGTAATCTGAACGCCGACCCAGTACACCGAGCTCGGCCATCGGTGTTCGAATTTATATAGCAATTTGAACGCCGACCTGGAATATCGAGCTCGGCCATCAGAATTCGAATTTATATAGCAATTTGAACGCCGACCTGGAATATCGAGCTCGTCCATCGAAATTCGAATTATATAGTAATCTGAACGCCGACCTGGTAGACCGACCTCGGCCATCGGTGTTCGAATTTATATAGCAATTTGAACGCCGACCTGGAATATCGAGCTCGGTCATCGGAATTCGAATTCTATAGTAATCTGAACGCCGATCTGGTACACCGAGCTCGGCCATCGGTGTTCGAATTTATATAGCAATTTGAACGCCGACCTGGAATATCGAGCTCGTCCATCGGAATTCGAATTCTATAGTAATCTAATCGCCGACCTGGTACACCGAACTCGGCCATCAGTGTTCGAATTTATATAGCAATTTGAACGCCGACCTGGAATATCCAGCTCGGCCATCGGAATTCGAATTTATATAGTAATCTGAACGCCGACCTGGTACACCTAGCTCGGCCATCGGTGTTCGACTTTATATAGCAATTTGAACGCCGACCTGGAATATCAAGCTCGGCCATCGGAATTCAAATTTATATAGTAATCTGAACGCCGACCTGGTACACCGAGCTCGGCCATCGGTGTTCGAATTTATATAGCAATTTGAACGCCGACCTGGTACACCGAGCTCGGCTATCGGTGTTCGAATTTATATAGCAACCTGCACGCCGACCTGGAATATCGAGCTCGCCCATCGGTGTTCGAATTTATATAGCAATTTGAACGCCGACCTAGAATATCGATCTCGCCCATCGGTGTTCGAATTTATATAGCAATTTGTACGCCGACCTGGAATATCGAGCTCGGCCATCCGAATTCGAAATTATATAGTAATCTGAACGCCGACCTGGTACACCAAGCTCGGCCATCGGTGTTGGAATTTATATAGCAATTTGAACGCCGACCTGGAATATCGAGCTCGGTCATCGGAATTCGAATTTATACAGTAATCTGAACGCCGACCTAGTACACCGAGCTCGGCCATCGGTGTTCGAATTTATATAGTAATCTGACCGTCGACCTGGTACACCGAGCTCGGCCATCGGTGTTCGAATATATATAGTCATTTGAACGCCGACCTGGAATATCGAGCTCGGCCATCCGAATTCGAAATTCTATAGTAATCTGAACGCCGACCCAGTACACCGAGCTCGGCCATCGGTGTTCGAATTTATATAGCAATTTGAACGCCGACCTGGAATATCGAGCTCGGCCATCAGAATTCGAATTTATATAGCAATTTGAACGCCGACCTGGAATATCGAGCTCGTCCATCGAAATTCGAATTATATAGTAATCTGAACGCCGACCTGGTAGACCGACCTCGGCCATCGGTGTTCGAATTTATATAGCAATTTGAACGCCGACCTGGAATATCGAGCTCGGTCATCGGAATTCGAATTCTATAGTAATCTGAACGCCGATCTGGTACACCGAGCTCGGCCATCGGTGTTCGAATTTATATAGCAATTTGAACGCCGACCTGGAATATCGAGCTCGTCCATCGGAATTCGAATTCTATAGTAATCTAATCGCCGACCTGGTACACCGAACTCGGCCATCAGTGTTCGAATTTATATAGCAATTTGAACGCCGACCTGGAATATCCAGCTCGGCCATCGGAATTCGAATTTATATAGTAATCTGAACGCCGACCTGGTACACCTAGCTCGGCCATCGGTGTTCGACTTTATATAGCAATTTGAACGCCGACCTGGAATATCAAGCTCGGCCATCGGAATTCAAATTTATATAGTAATCTGAACGCCGACCTGGTACACCGAGCTCGGCCATCGGTGTTCGAATTTATATAGCAATTTGAACGCCGACCTGGTACACCGAGCTCGGCTATCGGTGTTCGAATTTATATAGCAACCTGCACGCCGACCTGGAATATCGAGCTCGCCCATCGGTGTTCGAATTTATATAGCAATTTGAACGCCGACCTAGAATATCGATCTCGCCCATCGGTGTTCGAATTTATATAGCAATTTGTACGCCGACCTGGAATATCGAGCTCGGCCATCCGAATTCGAAATTATATAGTAATCTGAACGCCGACCTGGTACACCAAGCTCGGCCATCGGTGTTGGAATTTATATAGCAATTTGAACGCCGACCTGGAATATCGAGCTCGGTCATCGGAATTCGAATTTATACAGTAATCTGAACGCCGACCTAGTACACCGAGCTCGGCCATCGGTGTTCGAATTTATATAGTAATCTGACCGTCGACCTGGTACACCGAGCTCGGCCATCGGTGTTCGAATATATATAGTCATTTGAACGCCGACCTGGAATATCGAGCTCGGCCATCCGAATTCGAAATTATATAGTAATCTGAACGCCGACCTGGAACAC
This sequence comes from Serripes groenlandicus, assembly GCA_031761405.1. Taxonomy (NCBI): domain Eukaryota; kingdom Metazoa; phylum Mollusca; class Bivalvia; order Cardiida; family Cardiidae; genus Serripes; species Serripes groenlandicus. Next base: position 63,721,928 of record JASEVX010000001.1, read on the forward strand.
CGAGCTCTGCCATCGGTGTTCAAATTTATATAGCAAGAGAATGGAACGCTTGCAGAGAGTCTGCGTCCGGGGTTTGCCAAGGCCCGATAAAAGTCTGTGTGCCCAGAGTGTGTAACGGAAGTTGAACGGCGCGGGACTAGGCTGTATGCCCAGTGTTGTCACGGGAATATAACGCTTGCAGCGAGTCTTCCTCTGCGCCCGCAGTTTGTCACGCTGACCTAGAATCCCGAGCTTGGCCATCAGCATTATAATTTCTATAGCAATTTAGACCGAGAATATCGAGACATCGGCGTTCGAATTTAATTGCACACTGAACACCGACCGGGAATTCTGTGCTCGGCCATCAGCATTCGATTTGTTATAGAAATTGAATGGGTCTGACCGCTGCTGCAAGGCTAAATCACCGAGTGCTAATATCCCCTTGTAAGTGTCACGGGAATAGAACGACCCGAGACAAGACCGTGCAAGCCCGGTTTTGTAAGGGGAATGGATAACTCTGGCTGCTCCTGCAAGGCCATAACACCGAGTATTACTTTGCCATTGTATGTGTCACGGGAGTGGAACACTGACGGCCCGAGACGGTACCGTTCGATCCCGGTGTTGTCACGGGAATGGAAAACTTGCAGAGAGCCTGTGTCTGCGACCGGGATTTTGTCACGTGAGTTGAACGCTCTAGCCGCGCACGAAGCCGCTGCTGCAAAGCCACATCACACAGTGCTAATTTCTTAACTAATTACGTGTTTATTTATTTATCCATGCACATTAATTGAAATAACTGAAACAATATTAGTAAACGTTATGACATCAAATTGAATGTTCTATTCATTTGCATGCGGATGATTGTATACAACGTTAGAAAATTAATATCTCGCGAGACCGTATGTCAACCGAAATTTTAATTTTCAAAGGCTGTGAGTAGAAAATACAAATTGATGAAAACCTATTACAACATACTTTTCCTGTTAGTATATACCTATGCCCTTTAAATACAGAAAAGAAGCCAAGTGGTACAGATTCGCTCTACGAAAATGAACCTTATAGCATTTCGGAAAGGGTGTCAATCTGTGCATCCTTGCTACTAGTTTATCATTCGAAAGTTTACTGCTTCACAGAAGTTACTTAAAAAACTAATGCGTGTGTGTACGACAAGTGTAGATCCAGATTACACAGCGCAGGCTGATGCGGATCTAGAAGGTGTTTTTAGACTGGTATATATATTCAAGCAATGTAGAGTCAAAGTCAGTTAATGTACCGGAAATGTGGTCAAACCATAATGGGGAACATGTTTATCATTTAGAAAAGCGTATTTCGTCTTTCATGGTAGTATATACAGCTGTGCCCAACTGTTAGTGATTGCTTATACATGTACGTATGTGTTCATCAAAATATATTTAGATCAACTAGACCGAAGCAAACATATTAAAAAAAGGACATTTGCTTGCATCCCCGAACAAATTAAAATAAAAGAAATAAATGATTAAGGTAATTACATATGAGTCGGGTTCTACGAAAACCAACGTTAAGCTATTTGAAACAAGCTAGGTTAAAGATCAGTTTACTCATTCATACTTATATATCTCATTACAATGTACATGTATGTTGTTTAACCAAAGGTTGTTTCTTAGGAGGTTCTAAACGTGTTCTGCAAACAGTTCAGATTCAGACAATACAGCGCTGAATAGCCGACTGACCTGACTCTAGACTTTTCACAAAGGACCTTATGTGAGATTCGCACTGCTCAAATACATTTTAACTAGAAAATGGGGCAGGCAATTCGAAAACCGATCTTCTCGACTTTTAATCCAGCGAATATCCAGATCAGGCTGCAGTCTGATCAAGATCTTTCATATTCGCTATAAAATCGTCTATGCATTCCAAAAGCTTCTTGAGAAGCGCTCTGACCAACAATCGAATTTAAAGATTAGACTTTGAAGTTTATTTTAATTACTCTCACAATCTCCGAATGTCGGTTTTCGTGTTGCTTAAACTATATTCGTATTCACTGATTGTGAAATAGTATACCACCGAACATTAATTTACATGGTGTAATATCTAAGAGTCATTTATATTGTTTATCTGATATCAATTCACCATAGTTCTTCTTTTAAAACATATTAGTGTTACACTAAAACATATTAGTGTTACACGAAATTACAGAAAACTAAAAGCATAACCATGGTACAGATGGTACAGAAACCTATTTTGACTCCTTAGTATCCAGAGAAGTGTCACAAATTCCGTAAAGTAGTATTATATATTATCAAAAAGCATAAATATAGTACAGTTTGAAATCCTTTTCAGTATTTATGCAGAGTTAGTTTTGAAGCAAAAGATATTTAAGTAAATATGAATTTGATACTAAACACAAATATAAATTTGATACTAAACACAAATATAAATTTTCTAAATAATATCTGTAACAGTTCTAGAGATATTGAAGGAAATGTGAATTTAGGAATTTTCTTAAGTCTAAAAAGGGGCATAACTCTGGGAAATAGGTACTGAGCTACCTCTTTTTTGGGCGCACACACTATCATGTGCTTGTGATTATTTCTACCAAGTTTGGCATCAATATCTTATACGGTGTAAGAGAAGTAGGCCGGACAACATTTGTTAAGTCTAAAAAGGGGCATAACTCTGGGAAATATATAAGAAGTTATCCCTTTTTTCGCGCACATAATATCATGTGCTGTTGATTATTTCTACGTAGTTTGGTATCAATATCTTAAACGGTGTAGGAGGAGTAGGCCAGACAAAATTGGACGGACAGACGGACGGACAACGCCTGGCGATAATACGTCCCGTTTTTTCAAAACGGGTGTATTCAAAAAGAATTCAGATTTCTATATATCTTCGAATTCCGATGGCCGAGCTCGATATACCAGGTCGGCGTTCAGATTCCTGTATAAATTCGAACACCGATGGCCGAGCTCTGTGTACCAGGTCGGCGTTCAGATTACTATATAATTCGAATTCCGATGGACGAGCTCGATATTCCAGGTCGGCGTTCAAATTGCTATATAAATTCGAACACCGATGGCCGAGCTCGGTGTACCAGGTCGGCGTTCAGATTACTATATAAATTTGAATTCCGATGGCCGAGCTTGATATTCCAGGTCGGCGTTCAAATTGCTATATAAAGTCGAACACCGATGGCCGAGCTAGGTGTACCAGGTCGGCGTTCAGATTACTATATGAATTCGAATTCCGATGGACGAGCTCGATATTCCAGGTCGTCGTTCAAATTGCTATATAAATTCGAACACCGATGGCCGAGCTCGGTGTACCAGGTCGGCGTTCAGATTACTATATAAATTCGAATTCCGATGGCCGAGCTGGATATTCCAGGTCGGCGTTCAAATTGCTATATAAATTTGAACACTGATGGCCGAGCTCGGTGTACCAGGTCGGCGTTCAGATTACTATAGAATTCGAATGCCGATGGCCGAGCTCGATATTCCAGGTCGGCGTTCCGGTTTTTTTCACCGATGGCCGATGACCGATCACAGAGCCAACTTCACACACATGCCTAGAGACCATGTTTTCGACTTATTAACATGGCTTGGGGGAATAATTTGTTTAAGGAAGCACCCTAGAAACATTTCTGCAAAAGTATTTAAAAATGAAGATTTTTCAAGTGTTCACTACAGCTATATACAACTTATAACGTGCTGATAAGGACGGAAAAGTAACATACAGTAACGTTACAAAGCGCTCCCATCCAACATTTGATTATGTAGAGACCTCTTCTTCTACTTTGTTACTGTCTAGGGCTTAGTGCATCCCAGGCAATTGAGGCCATCAAAAATGGTAAAAACAACCAATTAGGCATACATTTACAAATAAAAATGAAATAAAAAACATCTTTGTTAGGCTGTGTATGACTGCAGACGGGACTTAAATCAGTCTACAGACGTGATCTGCGCAAGGTCCGGAGGAAGGGGGTTCCAGTCTCTGATAGTTCTAGGAAAAGACTGTACTTGTACTGTTCATAGTACAGTGTTTGGTACATCTTTTATAGATGACAAGTAGTGAAAATTCGATAGACATACAAAAAAACACAATTTGGTCTATTTATAGCTTATTGTTAAAATGTGTTTGATGCCCCGCTTACTTTTGATTTGTTAATATTATTATTTATTTATATATACATATGTATATGTGTATTTATTTCTATATGTAGGGGAAGGATAAATGGAATGGTACGCAGGACAGGGTAGACGAGAGAGTCAACCGATATTGCATATTTGACATTGAAGTTTATATGAAGATTTTCAAGGGGTCTTTAAACGCGATTTGATTTACACTAAAGTTAATTAGTACTCGTGTGAGACCGGTATGGCAAAATATGCGAATGGGCCCTGGTATATTTCTTGAATATAGTGATCTAAGCCAAATCGATGGTATGGTCGGATAGAGGAGAGTTTCTTCTACCATCAAATGCCAAAACAACCTAGGATCGGGCTAATTTTAAACGTTTGCGATGCGGAACACAAGTTGAATACGCACATTTGCGATCAATTTGGGTATCACACTGGTGTACTTTCTCCAAAATTAATGTTTATATATATATTTTAGTTGAATGTCTTTAGAGCCATGCAGATGATACTGGCAGGTTATACATTCTTTTTCACTGATGTTTTATGCTACTTTCTAAAACACCACAGTTTGACGTGTTTCTTCTCACGGATGTTTCGTGTCACTTTTCACAATGTTTCCGTCATATCAATGTGTGAGAACAGAACATAACAGACTATAAGTTTACTCATCTATGCGTTAGGACTGAAAACAGTGTGGAAAGATGAGCCATTGCTAAGCATGATTTCAAAGGTCGTTTCGTTTGTATTGTTGGGTGTTTTACGCCGGTTTCAACATCATATATGTCAAATCACCCGCACTGTCTATAACATACTCATGCGTCCTGGGTAATTCAATCCAGCCACTCAATAGTACTGAACACACTGTGACAAAGGGAGCAATTGCCCGCCCTGCTTTCAGAGGTCGTTTTGTTGGTATTGTTGGGTGTTTTAGGCCGTTTTCCACATCATTCCAGTCATACCACCCCGTCAGTTCACACACTCGTGATCCCTCGGTGAATCAATCCAGCTATGCAATAGACCTGAACTCATTGTGGCAAGAGAAGCAATTGCCCGCCATGCTTTAAAATGTCGTTTTGTTTGCATTGTATGGGTTTTGATCTTGGAAGCGAGTTGTTCTATGACTAAATAAGTGTGGAAAGTGGCATAAAGTATAGGCATGTGGGAAAGGGTTAGAATCTGTTCACGGGTCTTCGCACCTCTGCAGGCCAAATCCCTTTCGGCGGTACAGTGAACGATTTTCCCATAACCCCGTTCCCACATGCATACACTCCCTACAAATGAACTATCGAAAACATTGTGATAAAAACAGCCATTGCTCATCATGTTTTCAAAGGTCGTTTTGCTTGCATTGTTGGGGTTTTAGGCCGTTTTCAAGAGCATGTATGCCCAATCGCCATCACAGTGCACATACTCGTGTTTTTCTGGGTGATTCTACACAGCTAGGCAATAGGACTGAAAACAGTGTGGTAACAGGAGCCATTGCTTATCATGTTTTCAAAGGTCGTTTTGATTGCGTTGTTGGTTGTCTTAGGTCGTTTTCAACAGCAGTTATGTTAAATACCCCTCACTGCTCACACACACACGCTTCCTGGGTGAATCAACCAATCTACGCGATAATACTGAGAACAGTGTGGTATAAGGAGCCATTGCTCATCCTGTTTTCAAAGGTCGTTTTGAGTGCACTGTACGAAGTTTTAGGCCGTTTTCAACAGCATTTATGTCCAATCACTCTCACAGTTCACAAACTCGTGGGACCTGGGAGAATCAACCCAGCTATGCGTTAGGACTGAAAACAGTGTGGAAAGATGAGCCATTGCTAAGCATGATTTCAAAGGTCGTTTCGTTTGTATTGTTGGGTGTTTTACGCCGGTTTCAACATCATATATGTCAAATCACCCGCACTGTCTATAACATACTCATGCGTCCTGGGTAATTCAATCCAGCCACTCAATAGTACTGAACACACTGTGACAAAGGGAGCAATTGCCCGCCCTGCTTTCAGAGGTCGTTTTGTTGGTATTGTTGGGTGTTTTAGGCCGTTTTCCACATCATTCCAGTCATACCACCCCGTCAGTTCACACACTCGTGATCCCTCGGTGAATCAATCCAGCTATGCAATAGACCTGAACTCATTGTGGCAAGAGAAGCAATTGCCCGCCATGCTTTAAAATGTCGTTTTGTTTGCATTGTATGGGTTTTGATCTTGGAAGCGAGTTGTTCTATGACTAAATAAGTGTGGAAAGTGGCATAAAGTATAGGCATGTGGGAAAGGGTTAGAATCTGTTCACGGGTCTTCGCACCTCTGCAGGCCAAATCCCTTTCGGCGGTACAGTGAACGATTTTCCCATAACCCCGTTCCCACATGCATACACTCCCTACAAATGAACTATCGAAAACATTGTGATAAAAACAGCCATTGCTCATCATGTTTTCAAAGGTCGTTTTGCTTGCATTGTTGGGGTTTTAGGCCGTTTTCAAGAGCATGTATGCCCAATCGCCATCACAGTGCACATACTCGTGTTTTTCTGGGTGATTCTACACAGCTAGGCAATAGGACTGAAAACAGTGTGGTAACAGGAGCCATTGCTTATCATGTTTTCAAAGGTCGTTTTGATTGCGTTGTTGGTTGTCTTAGGTCGTTTTCAACAGCAGTTATGTTAAATACCCCTCACTGCTCACACACACACGCTTCCTGGGTGAATCAACCAATCTACGCGATAATACTGAGAACAGTGTGGTATAAGGAGCCATTGCTCATCCTGTTTTCAAAGGTCGTTTTGAGTGCACTGTACGAAGTTTTAGGCCGTTTTCAACAGCATTTATGTCCAATCACTCTCACAGTTCACAAACTCGTGGGACCTGGGAGAATCAACCCAGCTATGCGTTAGGACTGAAAACAGTGTGGAAAGATGAGCCATTGCTAAGCATGATTTCAAAGGTCGTTTCGTTTGTATTGTTGGGTGTTTTACGCCGGTTTCAACATCATATATGTCAAATCACCCGCACTGTCTATAACATACTCATGCGTCCTGGGTAATTCAATCCAGCCACTCAATAGTACTGAACACACTGTGACAAAGGGAGCAATTGCCCGCCCTGCTTTCAGAGGTCGTTTTGTTGGTATTGTTGGGTGTTTTAGGCCGTTTTCCACATCATTCCAGTCATACCACCCCGTCAGTTCACACACTCGTGATCCCTCGGTGAATCAATCCAGCTATGCAATAGACCTGAACTCATTGTGGCAAGAGAAGCAATTGCCCGCCATGCTTTAAAATGTCGTTTTGTTTGCATTGTATGGGTTTTGATCTTGGAAGCGAGTTGTTCTATGACTAAATAAGTGTGGAAAGTGGCATAAAGTATAGGCATGTGGGAAAGGGTTAGAATCTGTTCACGGGTCTTCGCACCTCTGCAGGCCAAATCCCTTTCGGCGGTACAGTGAACGATTTTCCCATAACCCCGTTCCCACATGCATACACTCCCTACAAATGAACTATCGAAAACATTGTGATAAAAACAGCCATTGCTCATCATGTTTTCAAAGGTCGTTTTGCTTGCATTGTTGGGGTTTTAGGCCGTTTTCAAGAGCATGTATGCCCAATCGCCATCACAGTGCACATACTCGTGTTTTTCTGGGTGATTCTACACAGCTAGGCAATAGGACTGAAAACAGTGTGGTAACAGGAGCCATTGCTTATCATGTTTTCAAAGGTCGTTTTGATTGCGTTGTTGGTTGTCTTAGGTCGTTTTCAACAGCAGTTATGTTAAATACCCCTCACTGCTCACACACACACGCTTCCTGGGTGAATCAACCAATCTACGCGATAATACTGAGAACAGTGTGGTATAAGGAGCCATTGCTCATCCTGTTTTCAAAGGTCGTTTTGAGTGCACTGTACGAAGTTTTAGGCCGTTTTCAACAGCATTTATGTCCAATCACTCTCACAGTTCACAAACTCGTGGGACCTGGGAGAATCAACCCAGCTATGCGTTAGGACTGAAAACAGTGTGGAAAGATGAGCCATTGCTAAGCATGATTTCAAAGGTCGTTTCGTTTGTATTGTTGGGTGTTTTACGCCGGTTTCAACATCATATATGTCAAATCACCCGCACTGTCTATAACATACTCATGCGTCCTGGGTAATTCAATCCAGCCACTCAATAGTACTGAACACACTGTGACAAAGGGAGCAATTGCCCGCCCTGCTTTCAGAGGTCGTTTTGTTGGTATTGTTGGGTGTTTTAGGCCGTTTTCCACATCATTCCAGTCATACCACCCCGTCAGTTCACACACTCGTGATCCCTCGGTGAATCAATCCAGCTATGCAATAGACCTGAACTCATTGTGGCAAGAGAAGCAATTGCCCGCCATGCTTTAAAATGTCGTTTTGTTTGCATTGTATGGGTTTTGATCTTGGAAGCGAGTTGTTCTATGACTAAATAAGTGTGGAAAGTGGCATAAAGTATAGGCATGTGGGAAAGGGTTAGAATCTGTTCACGGGTCTTCGCACCTCTGCAGGCCAAATCCCTTTCGGCGGTACAGTGAACGATTTTCCCATAACCCCGTTCCCACATGCATACACTCCCTACAAATGAACTATCGAAAACATTGTGATAAAAACAGCCATTGCTCATCATGTTTTCAAAGGTCGTTTTGCTTGCATTGTTGGGGTTTTAGGCCGTTTTCAAGAGCATGTATGCCCAATCGCCATCACAGTGCACATACTCGTGTTTTTCTGGGTGATTCTACACAGCTAGGCAATAGGACTGAAAACAGTGTGGTAACAGGAGCCATTGCTTATCATGTTTTCAAAGGTCGTTTTGATTGCGTTGTTGGTTGTCTTAGGTCGTTTTCAACAGCAGTTATGTTAAATACCCCTCACTGCTCACACACACACGCTTCCTGGGTGAATCAACCAATCTACGCGATAATACTGAGAACAGTGTGGTATAAGGAGCCATTGCTCATCCTGTTTTCAAAGGTCGTTTTGAGTGCACTGTACGAAGTTTTAGGCCGTTTTCAACAGCATTTATGTCCAATCACTCTCACAGTTCACAAACTCGTGGGACCTGGGAGAATCAACCCAGCTATGCGTTAGGACTGAAAACAGTGTGGAAAGATGAGCCATTGCTAAGCATGATTTCAAAGGTCGTTTCGTTTGTATTGTTGGGTGTTTTACGCCGGTTTCAACATCATATATGTCAAATCACCCGCACTGTCTATAACATACTCATGCGTCCTGGGTAATTCAATCCAGCCACTCAATAGTACTGAACACACTGTGACAAAGGGAGCAATTGCCCGCCCTGCTTTCAGAGGTCGTTTTGTTGGTATTGTTGGGTGTTTTAGGCCGTTTTCCACATCATTCCAGTCATACCACCCCGTCAGTTCACACACTCGTGATCCCTCGGTGAATCAATCCAGCTATGCAATAGACCTGAACTCATTGTGGCAAGAGAAGCAATTGCCCGCCATGCTTTAAAATGTCGTTTTGTTTGCATTGTATGGGTTTTGATCTTGGAAGCGAGTTGTTCTATGACTAAATAAGTGTGGAAAGTGGCATAAAGTATAGGCATGTGGGAAAGGGTTAGAATCTGTTCACGGGTCTTCGCACCTCTGCAGGCCAAATCCCTTTCGGCGGTACAGTGAACGATTTTCCCATAACCCCGTTCCCACATGCATACACTCCCTACAAATGAACTATCGAAAACATTGTGATAAAAACAGCCATTGCTCATCATGTTTTCAAAGGTCGTTTTGCTTGCATTGTTGGGGTTTTAGGCCGTTTTCAAGAGCATGTATGCCCAATCGCCATCACAGTGCACATACTCGTGTTTTTCTGGGTGATTCTACACAGCTAGGCAATAGGACTGAAAACAGTGTGGTAACAGGAGCCATTGCTTATCATGTTTTCAAAGGTCGTTTTGATTGCGTTGTTGGTTGTCTTAGGTCGTTTTCAACAGCAGTTATGTTAAATACCCCTCACTGCTCACACACACACGCTTCCTGGGTGAATCAACCAATCTACGCGATAATACTGAGAACAGTGTGGTATAAGGAGCCATTGCTCATCCTGTTTTCAAAGGTCGTTTTGAGTGCACTGTACGAAGTTTTAGGCCGTTTTCAACAGCATTTATGTCCAATCACTCTCACAGTTCACAAACTCGTGGGACCTGGGAGAATCAACCCAGCTATGCGTTAGGACTGAAAACAGTGTGGAAAGATGAGCCATTGCTAAGCATGATTTCAAAGGTCGTTTCGTTTGTATTGTTGGGTGTTTTACGCCGGTTTCAACATCATATATGTCAAATCACCCGCACTGTCTATAACATACTCATGCGTCCTGGGTAATTCAATCCAGCCACTCAATAGTACTGAACACACTGTGACAAAGGGAGCAATTGCCCGCCCTGCTTTCAGAGGTCGTTTTGTTGGTATTGTTGGGTGTTTTAGGCCGTTTTCCACATCATTCCAGTCATACCACCCCGTCAGTTCACACACTCGTGATCCCTCGGTGAATCAATCCAGCTATGCAATAGACCTGAACTCATTGTGGCAAGAGAAGCAATTGCCCGCCATGCTTTAAAATGTCGTTTTGTTTGCATTGTATGGGTTTTGATCTTGGAAGCGAGTTGTTCTATGACTAAATAAGTGTGGAAAGTGGCATAAAGTATAGGCATGTGGGAAAGGGTTAGAATCTGTTCACGGGTCTTCGCACCTCTGCAGGCCAAATCCCTTTCGGCGGTACAGTGAACGATTTTCCCATAACCCCGTTCCCACATGCATACACTCCCTACAAATGAACTATCGAAAACATTGTGATAAAAACAGCCATTGCTCATCATGTTTTCAAAGGTCGTTTTGCTTGCATTGTTGGGGTTTTAGGCCGTTTTCAAGAGCATGTATGCCCAATCGCCATCACAGTGCACATACTCGTGTTTTTCTGGGTGATTCTACACAGCTAGGCAATAGGACTGAAAACAGTGTGGTAACAGGAGCCATTGCTTATCATGTTTTCAAAGGTCGTTTTGATTGCGTTGTTGGTTGTCTTAGGTCGTTTTCAACAGCAGTTATGTTAAATACCCCTCACTGCTCACACACACACGCTTCCTGGGTGAATCAACCAATCTACGCGATAATACTGAGAACAGTGTGGTATAAGGAGCCATTGCTCATCCTGTTTTCAAAGGTCGTTTTGAGTGCACTGTACGAAGTTTTAGGCCGTTTTCAACAGCATTTATGTCCAATCACTCTCACAGTTCACAAACTCGTGGGACCTGGGAGAATCAACCCAGCTATGCGTTAGGACTGAAAACAGTGTGGAAAGATGAGCCATTGCTAAGCATGATTTCAAAGGTCGTTTCGTTTGTATTGTTGGGTGTTTTACGCCGGTTTCAACATCATATATGTCAAATCACCCGCACTGTCTATAACATACTCATGCGTCCTGGGTAATTCAATCCAGCCACTCAATAGTACTGAACACACTGTGACAAAGGGAGCAATTGCCCGCCCTGCTTTCAGAGGTCGTTTTGTTGGTATTGTTGGGTGTTTTAGGCCGTTTTCCACATCATTCCAGTCATACCACCCCGTCAGTTCACACACTCGTGATCCCTCGGTGAATCAATCCAGCTATGCAATAGACCTGAACTCATTGTGGCAAGAGAAGCAATTGCCCGCCATGCTTTAAAATGTCGTTTTGTTTGCATTGTATGGGTTTTGATCTTGGAAGCGAGTTGTTCTATGACTAAATAAGTGTGGAAAGTGGCATAAAGTATAGGCATGTGGGAAAGGGTTAGAATCTGTTCACGGGTCTTCGCACCTCTGCAGGCCAAATCCCTTTCGGCGGTACAGTGAACGATTTTCCCATAACCCCGTTCCCACATGCATACACTCCCTACAAATGAACTATCGAAAACATTGTGATAAAAACAGCCATTGCTCATCATGTTTTCAAAGGTCGTTTTGCTTGCATTGTTGGGGTTTTAGGCCGTTTTCAAGAGCATGTATGCCCAATCGCCATCACAGTGCACATACTCGTGTTTTTCTGGGTGATTCTACACAGCTAGGCAATAGGACTGAAAACAGTGTGGTAACAGGAGCCATTGCTTATCATGTTTTCAAAGGTCGTTTTGATTGCGTTGTTGGTTGTCTTAGGTCGTTTTCAACAGCAGTTATGTTAAATACCCCTCACTGCTCACACACACACGCTTCCTGGGTGAATCAACCAATCTACGCGATAATACTGAGAACAGTGTGGTATAAGGAGCCATTGCTCATCCTGTTTTCAAAGGTCGTTTTGAGTGCACTGTACGAAGTTTTAGGCCGTTTTCAACAGCATTTATGTCCAATCACTCTCACAGTTCACAAACTCGTGGGACCTGGGAGAATCAACCCAGCTATGCGTTAGGACTGAAAACAGTGTGGAAAGATGAGCCATTGCTAAGCATGATTTCAAAGGTCGTTTCGTTTGTATTGTTGGGTGTTTTACGCCGGTTTCAACATCATATATGTCAAATCACCCGCACTGTCTATAACATACTCATGCGTCCTGGGTAATTCAATCCAGCCACTCAATAGTACTGAACACACTGTGACAAAGGGAGCAATTGCCCGCCCTGCTTTCAGAGGTCGTTTTGTTGGTATTGTTGGGTGTTTTAGGCCGTTTTCCACATCATTCCAGTCATACCACCCCGTCAGTTCACACACTCGTGATCCCTCGGTGAATCAATCCAGCTATGCAATAGACCTGAACTCATTGTGGCAAGAGAAGCAATTGCCCGCCATGCTTTAAAATGTCGTTTTGTTTGCATTGTATGGGTTTTGATCTTGGAAGCGAGTTGTTCTATGACTAAATAAGTGTGGAAAGTGGCATAAAGTATAGGCATGTGGGAAAGGGTTAGAATCTGTTCACGGGTCTTCGCACCTCTGCAGGCCAAATCCCTTTCGGCGGTACAGTGAACGATTTTCCCATAACCCCGTTCCCACATGCATACACTCCCTACAAATGAACTATCGAAAACATTGTGATAAAAACAGCCATTGCTCATCATGTTTTCAAAGGTCGTTTTGCTTGCATTGTTGGGGTTTTAGGCCGTTTTCAAGAGCATGTATGCCCAATCGCCATCACAGTGCACATACTCGTGTTTTTCTGGGTGATTCTACACAGCTAGGCAATAGGACTGAAAACAGTGTGGTAACAGGAGCCATTGCTTATCATGTTTTCAAAGGTCGTTTTGATTGCGTTGTTGGTTGTCTTAGGTCGTTTTCAACAGCAGTTATGTTAAATACCCCTCACTGCTCACACACACACGCTTCCTGGGTGAATCAACCAATCTACGCGATAATACTGAGAACAGTGTGGTATAAGGAGCCATTGCTCATCCTGTTTTCAAAGGTCGTTTTGAGTGCACTGTACGAAGTTTTAGGCCGTTTTCAACAGCATTTATGTCCAATCACTCTCACAGTTCACAAACTCGTGGGACCTGGGAGAATCAACCCAGCTATGCGTTAGGACTGAAAACAGTGTGGAAAGATGAGCCATTGCTAAGCATGATTTCAAAGGTCGTTTCGTTTGTATTGTTGGGTGTTTTACGCCGGTTTCAACATCATATATGTCAAATCACCCGCACTGTCTATAACATACTCATGCGTCCTGGGTAATTCAATCCAGCCACTCAATAGTACTGAACACACTGTGACAAAGGGAGCAATTGCCCGCCCTGCTTTCAGAGGTCGTTTTGTTGGTATTGTTGGGTGTTTTAGGCCGTTTTCCACATCATTCCAGTCATACCACCCCGTCAGTTCACACACTCGTGATCCCTCGGTGAATCAATCCAGCTATGCAATAGACCTGAACTCATTGTGGCAAGAGAAGCAATTGCCCGCCATGCTTTAAAATGTCGTTTTGTTTGCATTGTATGGGTTTTGATCTTGGAAGCGAGTTGTTCTATGACTAAATAAGTGTGGAAAGTGGCATAAAGTATAGGCATGTGGGAAAGGGTTAGAATCTGTTCACGGGTCTTCGCACCTCTGCAGGCCAAATCCCTTTCGGCGGTACAGTGAACGATTTTCCCATAACCCCGTTCCCACATGCATACACTCCCTACAAATGAACTATCGAAAACATTGTGATAAAAACAGCCATTGCTCATCATGTTTTCAAAGGTCGTTTTGCTTGCATTGTTGGGGTTTTAGGCCGTTTTCAAGAGCATGTATGCCCAATCGCCATCACAGTGCACATACTCGTGTTTTTCTGGGTGATTCTACACAGCTAGGCAATAGGACTGAAAACAGTGTGGTAACAGGAGCCATTGCTTATCATGTTTTCAAAGGTCGTTTTGATTGCGTTGTTGGTTGTCTTAGGTCGTTTTCAACAGCAGTTATGTTAAATACCCCTCACTGCTCACACACACACGCTTCCTGGGTGAATCAACCAATCTACGCGATAATACTGAGAACAGTGTGGTATAAGGAGCCATTGCTCATCCTGTTTTCAAAGGTCGTTTTGAGTGCACTGTACGAAGTTTTAGGCCGTTTTCAACAGCATTTATGTCCAATCACTCTCACAGTTCACAAACTCGTGGGACCTGGGAGAATCAACCCAGCTATGCGTTAGGACTGAAAACAGTGTGGAAAGATGAGCCATTGCTAAGCATGATTTCAAAGGTCGTTTCGTTTGTATTGTTGGGTGTTTTACGCCGGTTTCAACATCATATATGTCAAATCACCCGCACTGTCTATAACATACTCATGCGTCCTGGGTAATTCAATCCAGCCACTCAATAGTACTGAACACACTGTGACAAAGGGAGCAATTGCCCGCCCTGCTTTCAGAGGTCGTTTTGTTGGTATTGTTGGGTGTTTTAGGCCGTTTTCCACATCATTCCAGTCATACCACCCCGTCAGTTCACACACTCGTGATCCCTCGGTGAATCAATCCAGCTATGCAATAGACCTGAACTCATTGTGGCAAGAGAAGCAATTGCCCGCCATGCTTTAAAATGTCGTTTTGTTTGCATTGTATGGGTTTTGATCTTGGAAGCGAGTTGTTCTATGACTAAATAAGTGTGGAAAGTGGCATAAAGTATAGGCATGTGGGAAAGGGTTAGAATCTGTTCACGGGTCTTCGCACCTCTGCAGGCCAAATCCCTTTCGGCGGTACAGTGAACGATTTTCCCATAACCCCGTTCCCACATGCATACACTCCCTACAAATGAACTATCGAAAACATTGTGATAAAAACAGCCATTGCTCATCATGTTTTCAAAGGTCGTTTTGCTTGCATTGTTGGGGTTTTAGGCCGTTTTCAAGAGCATGTATGCCCAATCGCCATCACAGTGCACATACTCGTGTTTTTCTGGGTGATTCTACACAGCTAGGCAATAGGACTGAAAACAGTGTGGTAACAGGAGCCATTGCTTATCATGTTTTCAAAGGTCGTTTTGATTGCGTTGTTGGTTGTCTTAGGTCGTTTTCAACAGCAGTTATGTTAAATACCCCTCACTGCTCACACACACACGCTTCCTGGGTGAATCAACCAATCTACGCGATAATACTGAGAACAGTGTGGTATAAGGAGCCATTGCTCATCCTGTTTTCAAAGGTCGTTTTGAGTGCACTGTACGAAGTTTTAGGCCGTTTTCAACAGCATTTATGTCCAATCACTCTCACAGTTCACAAACTCGTGGGACCTGGGAGAATCAACCCAGCTATGCGTTAGGACTGAAAACAGTGTGGAAAGATGAGCCATTGCTAAGCATGATTTCAAAGGTCGTTTCGTTTGTATTGTTGGGTGTTTTACGCCGGTTTCAACATCATATATGTCAAATCACCCGCACTGTCTATAACATACTCATGCGTCCTGGGTAATTCAATCCAGCCACTCAATAGTACTGAACACACTGTGACAAAGGGAGCAATTGCCCGCCCTGCTTTCAGAGGTCGTTTTGTTGGTATTGTTGGGTGTTTTAGGCCGTTTTCCACATCATTCCAGTCATACCACCCCGTCAGTTCACACACTCGTGATCCCTCGGTGAATCAATCCAGCTATGCAATAGACCTGAACTCATTGTGGCAAGAGAAGCAATTGCCCGCCATGCTTTAAAATGTCGTTTTGTTTGCATTGTATGGGTTTTGATCTTGGAAGCGAGTTGTTCTATGACTAAATAAGTGTGGAAAGTGGCATAAAGTATAGGCATGTGGGAAAGGGTTAGAATCTGTTCACGGGTCTTCGCACCTCTGCAGGCCAAATCCCTTTCGGCGGTACAGTGAACGATTTTCCCATAACCCCGTTCCCACATGCATACACTCCCTACAAATGAACTATCGAAAACATTGTGATAAAAACAGCCATTGCTCATCATGTTTTCAAAGGTCGTTTTGCTTGCATTGTTGGGGTTTTAGGCCGTTTTCAAGAGCATGTATGCCCAATCGCCATCACAGTGCACATACTCGTGTTTTTCTGGGTGATTCTACACAGCTAGGCAATAGGACTGAAAACAGTGTGGTAACAGGAGCCATTGCTTATCATGTTTTCAAAGGTCGTTTTGATTGCGTTGTTGGTTGTCTTAGGTCGTTTTCAACAGCAGTTATGTTAAATACCCCTCACTGCTCACACACACACGCTTCCTGGGTGAATCAACCAATCTACGCGATAATACTGAGAACAGTGTGGTATAAGGAGCCATTGCTCATCCTGTTTTCAAAGGTCGTTTTGAGTGCACTGTACGAAGTTTTAGGCCGTTTTCAACAGCATTTATGTCCAATCACTCTCACAGTTCACAAACTCGTGGGACCTGGGAGAATCAACCCAGCTATGCGTTAGGACTGAAAACAGTGTGGAAAGATGAGCCATTGCTAAGCATGATTTCAAAGGTCGTTTCGTTTGTATTGTTGGGTGTTTTACGCCGGTTTCAACATCATATATGTCAAATCACCCGCACTGTCTATAACATACTCATGCGTCCTGGGTAATTCAATCCAGCCACTCAATAGTACTGAACACACTGTGACAAAGGGAGCAATTGCCCGCCCTGCTTTCAGAGGTCGTTTTGTTGGTATTGTTGGGTGTTTTAGGCCGTTTTCCACATCATTCCAGTCATACCACCCCGTCAGTTCACACACTCGTGATCCCTCGGTGAATCAATCCAGCTATGCAATAGACCTGAACTCATTGTGGCAAGAGAAGCAATTGCCCGCCATGCTTTAAAATGTCGTTTTGTTTGCATTGTATGGGTTTTGATCTTGGAAGCGAGTTGTTCTATGACTAAATAAGTGTGGAAAGTGGCATAAAGTATAGGCATGTGGGAAAGGGTTAGAATCTGTTCACGGGTCTTCGCACCTCTGCAGGCCAAATCCCTTTCGGCGGTACAGTGAACGATTTTCCCATAACCCCGTTCCCACATGCATACACTCCCTACAAATGAACTATCGAAAACATTGTGATAAAAACAGCCATTGCTCATCATGTTTTCAAAGGTCGTTTTGCTTGCATTGTTGGGGTTTTAGGCCGTTTTCAAGAGCATGTATGCCCAATCGCCATCACAGTGCACATACTCGTGTTTTTCTGGGTGATTCTACACAGCTAGGCAATAGGACTGAAAACAGTGTGGTAACAGGAGCCATTGCTTATCATGTTTTCAAAGGTCGTTTTGATTGCGTTGTTGGTTGTCTTAGGTCGTTTTCAACAGCAGTTATGTTAAATACCCCTCACTGCTCACACACACACGCTTCCTGGGTGAATCAACCAATCTACGCGATAATACTGAGAACAGTGTGGTATAAGGAGCCATTGCTCATCCTGTTTTCAAAGGTCGTTTTGAGTGCACTGTACGAAGTTTTAGGCCGTTTTCAACAGCATTTATGTCCAATCACTCTCACAGTTCACAAACTCGTGGGACCTGGGAGAATCAACCCAGCTATGCGTTAGGACTGAAAACAGTGTGGAAAGATGAGCCATTGCTAAGCATGATTTCAAAGGTCGTTTCGTTTGTATTGTTGGGTGTTTTACGCCGGTTTCAACATCATATATGTCAAATCACCCGCACTGTCTATAACATACTCATGCGTCCTGGGTAATTCAATCCAGCCACTCAATAGTACTGAACACACTGTGACAAAGGGAGCAATTGCCCGCCCTGCTTTCAGAGGTCGTTTTGTTGGTATTGTTGGGTGTTTTAGGCCGTTTTCCACATCATTCCAGTCATACCACCCCGTCAGTTCACACACTCGTGATCCCTCGGTGAATCAATCCAGCTATGCAATAGACCTGAACTCATTGTGGCAAGAGAAGCAATTGCCCGCCATGCTTTAAAATGTCGTTTTGTTTGCATTGTATGGGTTTTGATCTTGGAAGCGAGTTGTTCTATGACTAAATAAGTGTGGAAAGTGGCATAAAGTATAGGCATGTGGGAAAGGGTTAGAATCTGTTCACGGGTCTTCGCACCTCTGCAGGCCAAATCCCTTTCGGCGGTACAGTGAACGATTTTCCCATAACCCCGTTCCCACATGCATACACTCCCTACAAATGAACTATCGAAAACATTGTGATAAAAACAGCCATTGCTCATCATGTTTTCAAAGGTCGTTTTGCTTGCATTGTTGGGGTTTTAGGCCGTTTTCAAGAGCATGTATGCCCAATCGCCATCACAGTGCACATACTCGTGTTTTTCTGGGTGATTCTACACAGCTAGGCAATAGGACTGAAAACAGTGTGGTAACAGGAGCCATTGCTTATCATGTTTTCAAAGGTCGTTTTGATTGCGTTGTTGGTTGTCTTAGGTCGTTTTCAACAGCAGTTATGTTAAATACCCCTCACTGCTCACACACACACGCTTCCTGGGTGAATCAACCAATCTACGCGATAATACTGAGAACAGTGTGGTATAAGGAGCCATTGCTCATCCTGTTTTCAAAGGTCGTTTTGAGTGCACTGTACGAAGTTTTAGGCCGTTTTCAACAGCATTTATGTCCAATCACTCTCACAGTTCACAAACTCGTGGGACCTGGGAGAATCAACCCAGCTATGCGTTAGGACTGAAAACAGTGTGGAAAGATGAGCCATTGCTAAGCATGATTTCAAAGGTCGTTTCGTTTGTATTGTTGGGTGTTTTACGCCGGTTTCAACATCATATATGTCAAATCACCCGCACTGTCTATAACATACTCATGCGTCCTGGGTAATTCAATCCAGCCACTCAATAGTACTGAACACACTGTGACAAAGGGAGCAATTGCCCGCCCTGCTTTCAGAGGTCGTTTTGTTGGTATTGTTGGGTGTTTTAGGCCGTTTTCCACATCATTCCAGTCATACCACCCCGTCAGTTCACACACTCGTGATCCCTCGGTGAATCAATCCAGCTATGCAATAGACCTGAACTCATTGTGGCAAGAGAAGCAATTGCCCGCCATGCTTTAAAATGTCGTTTTGTTTGCATTGTATGGGTTTTGATCTTGGAAGCGAGTTGTTCTATGACTAAATAAGTGTGGAAAGTGGCATAAAGTATAGGCATGTGGGAAAGGGTTAGAATCTGTTCACGGGTCTTCGCACCTCTGCAGGCCAAATCCCTTTCGGCGGTACAGTGAACGATTTTCCCATAACCCCGTTCCCACATGCATACACTCCCTACAAATGAACTATCGAAAACATTGTGATAAAAACAGCCATTGCTCATCATGTTTTCAAAGGTCGTTTTGCTTGCATTGTTGGGGTTTTAGGCCGTTTTCAAGAGCATGTATGCCCAATCGCCATCACAGTGCACATACTCGTGTTTTTCTGGGTGATTCTACACAGCTAGGCAATAGGACTGAAAACAGTGTGGTAACAGGAGCCATTGCTTATCATGTTTTCAAAGGTCGTTTTGATTGCGTTGTTGGTTGTCTTAGGTCGTTTTCAACAGCAGTTATGTTAAATACCCCTCACTGCTCACACACACACGCTTCCTGGGTGAATCAACCAATCTACGCGATAATACTGAGAACAGTGTGGTATAAGGAGCCATTGCTCATCCTGTTTTCAAAGGTCGTTTTGAGTGCACTGTACGAAGTTTTAGGCCGTTTTCAACAGCATTTATGTCCAATCACTCTCACAGTTCACAAACTCGTGGGACCTGGGAGAATCAACCCAGCTATGCGTTAGGACTGAAAACAGTGTGGAAAGATGAGCCATTGCTAAGCATGATTTCAAAGGTCGTTTCGTTTGTATTGTTGGGTGTTTTACGCCGGTTTCAACATCATATATGTCAAATCACCCGCACTGTCTATAACATACTCATGCGTCCTGGGTAATTCAATCCAGCCACTCAATAGTACTGAACACACTGTGACAAAGGGAGCAATTGCCCGCCCTGCTTTCAGAGGTCGTTTTGTTGGTATTGTTGGGTGTTTTAGGCCGTTTTCCACATCATTCCAGTCATACCACCCCGTCAGTTCACACACTCGTGATCCCTCGGTGAATCAATCCAGCTATGCAATAGACCTGAACTCATTGTGGCAAGAGAAGCAATTGCCCGCCATGCTTTAAAATGTCGTTTTGTTTGCATTGTATGGGTTTTGATCTTGGAAGCGAGTTGTTCTATGACTAAATAAGTGTGGAAAGTGGCATAAAGTATAGGCATGTGGGAAAGGGTTAGAATCTGTTCACGGGTCTTCGCACCTCTGCAGGCCAAATCCCTTTCGGCGGTACAGTGAACGATTTTCCCATAACCCCGTTCCCACATGCATACACTCCCTACAAATGAACTATCGAAAACATTGTGATAAAAACAGCCATTGCTCATCATGTTTTCAAAGGTCGTTTTGCTTGCATTGTTGGGGTTTTAGGCCGTTTTCAAGAGCATGTATGCCCAATCGCCATCACAGTGCACATACTCGTGTTTTTCTGGGTGATTCTACACAGCTAGGCAATAGGACTGAAAACAGTGTGGTAACAGGAGCCATTGCTTATCATGTTTTCAAAGGTCGTTTTGATTGCGTTGTTGGTTGTCTTAGGTCGTTTTCAACAGCAGTTATGTTAAATACCCCTCACTGCTCACACACACACGCTTCCTGGGTGAATCAACCAATCTACGCGATAATACTGAGAACAGTGTGGTATAAGGAGCCATTGCTCATCCTGTTTTCAAAGGTCGTTTTGAGTGCACTGTACGAAGTTTTAGGCCGTTTTCAACAGCATTTATGTCCAATCACTCTCACAGTTCACAAACTCGTGGGACCTGGGAGAATCAACCCAGCTATGCGTTAGGACTGAAAACAGTGTGGAAAGATGAGCCATTGCTAAGCATGATTTCAAAGGTCGTTTCGTTTGTATTGTTGGGTGTTTTACGCCGGTTTCAACATCATATATGTCAAATCACCCGCACTGTCTATAACATACTCATGCGTCCTGGGTAATTCAATCCAGCCACTCAATAGTACTGAACACACTGTGACAAAGGGAGCAATTGCCCGCCCTGCTTTCAGAGGTCGTTTTGTTGGTATTGTTGGGTGTTTTAGGCCGTTTTCCACATCATTCCAGTCATACCACCCCGTCAGTTCACACACTCGTGATCCCTCGGTGAATCAATCCAGCTATGCAATAGACCTGAACTCATTGTGGCAAGAGAAGCAATTGCCCGCCATGCTTTAAAATGTCGTTTTGTTTGCATTGTATGGGTTTTGATCTTGGAAGCGAGTTGTTCTATGACTAAATAAGTGTGGAAAGTGGCATAAAGTATAGGCATGTGGGAAAGGGTTAGAATCTGTTCACGGGTCTTCGCACCTCTGCAGGCCAAATCCCTTTCGGCGGTACAGTGAACGATTTTCCCATAACCCCGTTCCCACATGCATACACTCCCTACAAATGAACTATCGAAAACATTGTGATAAAAACAGCCATTGCTCATCATGTTTTCAAAGGTCGTTTTGCTTGCATTGTTGGGGTTTTAGGCCGTTTTCAAGAGCATGTATGCCCAATCGCCATCACAGTGCACATACTCGTGTTTTTCTGGGTGATTCTACACAGCTAGGCAATAGGACTGAAAACAGTGTGGTAACAGGAGCCATTGCTTATCATGTTTTCAAAGGTCGTTTTGATTGCGTTGTTGGTTGTCTTAGGTCGTTTTCAACAGCAGTTATGTTAAATACCCCTCACTGCTCACACACACACGCTTCCTGGGTGAATCAACCAATCTACGCGATAATACTGAGAACAGTGTGGTATAAGGAGCCATTGCTCATCCTGTTTTCAAAGGTCGTTTTGAGTGCACTGTACGAAGTTTTAGGCCGTTTTCAACAGCATTTATGTCCAATCACTCTCACAGTTCACAAACTCGTGGGACCTGGGAGAATCAACCCAGCTATGCGTTAGGACTGAAAACAGTGTGGAAAGATGAGCCATTGCTAAGCATGATTTCAAAGGTCGTTTCGTTTGTATTGTTGGGTGTTTTACGCCGGTTTCAACATCATATATGTCAAATCACCCGCACTGTCTATAACATACTCATGCGTCCTGGGTAATTCAATCCAGCCACTCAATAGTACTGAACACACTGTGACAAAGGGAGCAATTGCCCGCCCTGCTTTCAGAGGTCGTTTTGTTGGTATTGTTGGGTGTTTTAGGCCGTTTTCCACATCATTCCAGTCATACCACCCCGTCAGTTCACACACTCGTGATCCCTCGGTGAATCAATCCAGCTATGCAATAGACCTGAACTCATTGTGGCAAGAGAAGCAATTGCCCGCCATGCTTTAAAATGTCGTTTTGTTTGCATTGTATGGGTTTTGATCTTGGAAGCGAGTTGTTCTATGACTAAATAAGTGTGGAAAGTGGCATAAAGTATAGGCATGTGGGAAAGGGTTAGAATCTGTTCACGGGTCTTCGCACCTCTGCAGGCCAAATCCCTTTCGGCGGTACAGTGAACGATTTTCCCATAACCCCGTTCCCACATGCATACACTCCCTACAAATGAACTATCGAAAACATTGTGATAAAAACAGCCATTGCTCATCATGTTTTCAAAGGTCGTTTTGCTTGCATTGTTGGGGTTTTAGGCCGTTTTCAAGAGCATGTATGCCCAATCGCCATCACAGTGCACATACTCGTGTTTTTCTGGGTGATTCTACACAGCTAGGCAATAGGACTGAAAACAGTGTGGTAACAGGAGCCATTGCTTATCATGTTTTCAAAGGTCGTTTTGATTGCGTTGTTGGTTGTCTTAGGTCGTTTTCAACAGCAGTTATGTTAAATACCCCTCACTGCTCACACACACACGCTTCCTGGGTGAATCAACCAATCTACGCGATAATACTGAGAACAGTGTGGTATAAGGAGCCATTGCTCATCCTGTTTTCAAAGGTCGTTTTGAGTGCACTGTACGAAGTTTTAGGCCGTTTTCAACAGCATTTATGTCCAATCACTCTCACAGTTCACAAACTCGTGGGACCTGGGAGAATCAACCCAGCTATGCGTTAGGACTGAAAACAGTGTGGAAAGATGAGCCATTGCTAAGCATGATTTCAAAGGTCGTTTCGTTTGTATTGTTGGGTGTTTTACGCCGGTTTCAACATCATATATGTCAAATCACCCGCACTGTCTATAACATACTCATGCGTCCTGGGTAATTCAATCCAGCCACTCAATAGTACTGAACACACTGTGACAAAGGGAGCAATTGCCCGCCCTGCTTTCAGAGGTCGTTTTGTTGGTATTGTTGGGTGTTTTAGGCCGTTTTCCACATCATTCCAGTCATACCACCCCGTCAGTTCACACACTCGTGATCCCTCGGTGAATCAATCCAGCTATGCAATAGACCTGAACTCATTGTGGCAAGAGAAGCAATTGCCCGCCATGCTTTAAAATGTCGTTTTGTTTGCATTGTATGGGTTTTGATCTTGGAAGCGAGTTGTTCTATGACTAAATAAGTGTGGAAAGTGGCATAAAGTATAGGCATGTGGGAAAGGGTTAGAATCTGTTCACGGGTCTTCGCACCTCTGCAGGCCAAATCCCTTTCGGCGGTACAGTGAACGATTTTCCCATAACCCCGTTCCCACATGCATACACTCCCTACAAATGAACTATCGAAAACATTGTGATAAAAACAGCCATTGCTCATCATGTTTTCAAAGGTCGTTTTGCTTGCATTGTTGGGGTTTTAGGCCGTTTTCAAGAGCATGTATGCCCAATCGCCATCACAGTGCACATACTCGTGTTTTTCTGGGTGATTCTACACAGCTAGGCAATAGGACTGAAAACAGTGTGGTAACAGGAGCCATTGCTTATCATGTTTTCAAAGGTCGTTTTGATTGCGTTGTTGGTTGTCTTAGGTCGTTTTCAACAGCAGTTATGTTAAATACCCCTCACTGCTCACACACACACGCTTCCTGGGTGAATCAACCAATCTACGCGATAATACTGAGAACAGTGTGGTATAAGGAGCCATTGCTCATCCTGTTTTCAAAGGTCGTTTTGAGTGCACTGTACGAAGTTTTAGGCCGTTTTCAACAGCATTTATGTCCAATCACTCTCACAGTTCACAAACTCGTGGGACCTGGGAGAATCAACCCAGCTATGCGTTAGGACTGAAAACAGTGTGGAAAGATGAGCCATTGCTAAGCATGATTTCAAAGGTCGTTTCGTTTGTATTGTTGGGTGTTTTACGCCGGTTTCAACATCATATATGTCAAATCACCCGCACTGTCTATAACATACTCATGCGTCCTGGGTAATTCAATCCAGCCACTCAATAGTACTGAACACACTGTGACAAAGGGAGCAATTGCCCGCCCTGCTTTCAGAGGTCGTTTTGTTGGTATTGTTGGGTGTTTTAGGCCGTTTTCCACATCATTCCAGTCATACCACCCCGTCAGTTCACACACTCGTGATCCCTCGGTGAATCAATCCAGCTATGCAATAGACCTGAACTCATTGTGGCAAGAGAAGCAATTGCCCGCCATGCTTTAAAATGTCGTTTTGTTTGCATTGTATGGGTTTTGATCTTGGAAGCGAGTTGTTCTATGACTAAATAAGTGTGGAAAGTGGCATAAAGTATAGGCATGTGGGAAAGGGTTAGAATCTGTTCACGGGTCTTCGCACCTCTGCAGGCCAAATCCCTTTCGGCGGTACAGTGAACGATTTTCCCATAACCCCGTTCCCACATGCATACACTCCCTACAAATGAACTATCGAAAACATTGTGATAAAAACAGCCATTGCTCATCATGTTTTCAAAGGTCGTTTTGCTTGCATTGTTGGGGTTTTAGGCCGTTTTCAAGAGCATGTATGCCCAATCGCCATCACAGTGCACATACTCGTGTTTTTCTGGGTGATTCTACACAGCTAGGCAATAGGACTGAAAACAGTGTGGTAACAGGAGCCATTGCTTATCATGTTTTCAAAGGTCGTTTTGATTGCGTTGTTGGTTGTCTTAGGTCGTTTTCAACAGCAGTTATGTTAAATACCCCTCACTGCTCACACACACACGCTTCCTGGGTGAATCAACCAATCTACGCGATAATACTGAGAACAGTGTGGTATAAGGAGCCATTGCTCATCCTGTTTTCAAAGGTCGTTTTGAGTGCACTGTACGAAGTTTTAGGCCGTTTTCAACAGCATTTATGTCCAATCACTCTCACAGTTCACAAACTCGTGGGACCTGGGAGAATCAACCCAGCTATGCGTTAGGACTGAAAACAGTGTGGAAAGATGAGCCATTGCTAAGCATGATTTCAAAGGTCGTTTCGTTTGTATTGTTGGGTGTTTTACGCCGGTTTCAACATCATATATGTCAAATCACCCGCACTGTCTATAACATACTCATGCGTCCTGGGTAATTCAATCCAGCCACTCAATAGTACTGAACACACTGTGACAAAGGGAGCAATTGCCCGCCCTGCTTTCAGAGGTCGTTTTGTTGGTATTGTTGGGTGTTTTAGGCCGTTTTCCACATCATTCCAGTCATACCACCCCGTCAGTTCACACACTCGTGATCCCTCGGTGAATCAATCCAGCTATGCAATAGACCTGAACTCATTGTGGCAAGAGAAGCAATTGCCCGCCATGCTTTAAAATGTCGTTTTGTTTGCATTGTATGGGTTTTGATCTTGGAAGCGAGTTGTTCTATGACTAAATAAGTGTGGAAAGTGGCATAAAGTATAGGCATGTGGGAAAGGGTTAGAATCTGTTCACGGGTCTTCGCACCTCTGCAGGCCAAATCCCTTTCGGCGGTACAGTGAACGATTTTCCCATAACCCCGTTCCCACATGCATACACTCCCTACAAATGAACTATCGAAAACATTGTGATAAAAACAGCCATTGCTCATCATGTTTTCAAAGGTCGTTTTGCTTGCATTGTTGGGGTTTTAGGCCGTTTTCAAGAGCATGTATGCCCAATCGCCATCACAGTGCACATACTCGTGTTTTTCTGGGTGATTCTACACAGCTAGGCAATAGGACTGAAAACAGTGTGGTAACAGGAGCCATTGCTTATCATGTTTTCAAAGGTCGTTTTGATTGCGTTGTTGGTTGTCTTAGGTCGTTTTCAACAGCAGTTATGTTAAATACCCCTCACTGCTCACACACACACGCTTCCTGGGTGAATCAACCAATCTACGCGATAATACTGAGAACAGTGTGGTATAAGGAGCCATTGCTCATCCTGTTTTCAAAGGTCGTTTTGAGTGCACTGTACGAAGTTTTAGGCCGTTTTCAACAGCATTTATGTCCAATCACTCTCACAGTTCACAAACTCGTGGGACCTGGGAGAATCAACCCAGCTATGCGTTAGGACTGAAAACAGTGTGGAAAGATGAGCCATTGCTAAGCATGATTTCAAAGGTCGTTTCGTTTGTATTGTTGGGTGTTTTACGCCGGTTTCAACATCATATATGTCAAATCACCCGCACTGTCTATAACATACTCATGCGTCCTGGGTAATTCAATCCAGCCACTCAATAGTACTGAACACACTGTGACAAAGGGAGCAATTGCCCGCCCTGCTTTCAGAGGTCGTTTTGTTGGTATTGTTGGGTGTTTTAGGCCGTTTTCCACATCATTCCAGTCATACCACCCCGTCAGTTCACACACTCGTGATCCCTCGGTGAATCAATCCAGCTATGCAATAGACCTGAACTCATTGTGGCAAGAGAAGCAATTGCCCGCCATGCTTTAAAATGTCGTTTTGTTTGCATTGTATGGGTTTTGATCTTGGAAGCGAGTTGTTCTATGACTAAATAAGTGTGGAAAGTGGCATAAAGTATAGGCATGTGGGAAAGGGTTAGAATCTGTTCACGGGTCTTCGCACCTCTGCAGGCCAAATCCCTTTCGGCGGTACAGTGAACGATTTTCCCATAACCCCGTTCCCACATGCATACACTCCCTACAAATGAACTATCGAAAACATTGTGATAAAAACAGCCATTGCTCATCATGTTTTCAAAGGTCGTTTTGCTTGCATTGTTGGGGTTTTAGGCCGTTTTCAAGAGCATGTATGCCCAATCGCCATCACAGTGCACATACTCGTGTTTTTCTGGGTGATTCTACACAGCTAGGCAATAGGACTGAAAACAGTGTGGTAACAGGAGCCATTGCTTATCATGTTTTCAAAGGTCGTTTTGATTGCGTTGTTGGTTGTCTTAGGTCGTTTTCAACAGCAGTTATGTTAAATACCCCTCACTGCTCACACACACACGCTTCCTGGGTGAATCAACCAATCTACGCGATAATACTGAGAACAGTGTGGTATAAGGAGCCATTGCTCATCCTGTTTTCAAAGGTCGTTTTGAGTGCACTGTACGAAGTTTTAGGCCGTTTTCAACAGCATTTATGTCCAATCACTCTCACAGTTCACAAACTCGTGGGACCTGGGAGAATCAACCCAGCTATGCGTTAGGACTGAAAACAGTGTGGAAAGATGAGCCATTGCTAAGCATGATTTCAAAGGTCGTTTCGTTTGTATTGTTGGGTGTTTTACGCCGGTTTCAACATCATATATGTCAAATCACCCGCACTGTCTATAACATACTCATGCGTCCTGGGTAATTCAATCCAGCCACTCAATAGTACTGAACACACTGTGACAAAGGGAGCAATTGCCCGCCCTGCTTTCAGAGGTCGTTTTGTTGGTATTGTTGGGTGTTTTAGGCCGTTTTCCACATCATTCCAGTCATACCACCCCGTCAGTTCACACACTCGTGATCCCTCGGTGAATCAATCCAGCTATGCAATAGACCTGAACTCATTGTGGCAAGAGAAGCAATTGCCCGCCATGCTTTAAAATGTCGTTTTGTTTGCATTGTATGGGTTTTGATCTTGGAAGCGAGTTGTTCTATGACTAAATAAGTGTGGAAAGTGGCATAAAGTATAGGCATGTGGGAAAGGGTTAGAATCTGTTCACGGGTCTTCGCACCTCTGCAGGCCAAATCCCTTTCGGCGGTACAGTGAACGATTTTCCCATAACCCCGTTCCCACATGCATACACTCCCTACAAATGAACTATCGAAAACATTGTGATAAAAACAGCCATTGCTCATCATGTTTTCAAAGGTCGTTTTGCTTGCATTGTTGGGGTTTTAGGCCGTTTTCAAGAGCATGTATGCCCAATCGCCATCACAGTGCACATACTCGTGTTTTTCTGGGTGATTCTACACAGCTAGGCAATAGGACTGAAAACAGTGTGGTAACAGGAGCCATTGCTTATCATGTTTTCAAAGGTCGTTTTGATTGCGTTGTTGGTTGTCTTAGGTCGTTTTCAACAGCAGTTATGTTAAATACCCCTCACTGCTCACACACACACGCTTCCTGGGTGAATCAACCAATCTACGCGATAATACTGAGAACAGTGTGGTATAAGGAGCCATTGCTCATCCTGTTTTCAAAGGTCGTTTTGAGTGCACTGTACGAAGTTTTAGGCCGTTTTCAACAGCATTTATGTCCAATCACTCTCACAGTTCACAAACTCGTGGGACCTGGGAGAATCAACCCAGCTATGCGTTAGGACTGAAAACAGTGTGGAAAGATGAGCCATTGCTAAGCATGATTTCAAAGGTCGTTTCGTTTGTATTGTTGGGTGTTTTACGCCGGTTTCAACATCATATATGTCAAATCACCCGCACTGTCTATAACATACTCATGCGTCCTGGGTAATTCAATCCAGCCACTCAATAGTACTGAACACACTGTGACAAAGGGAGCAATTGCCCGCCCTGCTTTCAGAGGTCGTTTTGTTGGTATTGTTGGGTGTTTTAGGCCGTTTTCCACATCATTCCAGTCATACCACCCCGTCAGTTCACACACTCGTGATCCCTCGGTGAATCAATCCAGCTATGCAATAGACCTGAACTCATTGTGGCAAGAGAAGCAATTGCCCGCCATGCTTTAAAATGTCGTTTTGTTTGCATTGTATGGGTTTTGATCTTGGAAGCGAGTTGTTGCATGACTAAATAAGTGTGGAAAGGGGCATACAATAACTGCATGTGGGAAAGGGTGAGTATGTGTTCACTGGTCTTCGCACCTCTGCAGGTCAAATCCCTTTCGGCGGTACAGTGAACGATTTTCCCATAACCCCGTTCCCACATGCATACACTCCCTATAAATGAACTATCGAAAACATTGTGATAAAAACAGCCATTGCTCATCATGTTTTCAAAGGTGGTTTTGCTGGCATTGTTGGGGTTTTAGGCCGTTTTCAACAGCATGTAAGCCCAATCGCCATCACAGTGCACATACTCGTGTGTTTGTGTGATTCTATCCAGATAGGCAATAGGACTGAAAACAGTGTGGAAAGAGGAGCCATTGCTAATCATGATTTCAAAGGTCGTTTTGTTTGTATTTTTGGATTGTTTACGCCGGTTTCAACATCATATATGTCAAATCACCCGCACTGTTCACATACTAATGCGTCCTGGGTGATTCAATCCAGATACTCAATAGTACTGAACACACTATGACAAAGGGAGCAATTGCCCGCCCTGCTTTCAGAGGTCGTTTTGTTTGTATTGTTGGGTGTTTTAGGCCGTTTTCAACATCATTCCAGTCATACCACCCCGTCAGTTCACACACTCGTGATCCCTGGGTGAATCAACCCAGCTATGCAATAGACCTGAACACATTGTGGCAAGAGAAGCAATTGCCCGCCATGCTTTAACGTGTCGTCTTGTTTGCACATACTCATGTTTTTTGAGTGATTCTACCCAGCTAGGCAATATGACTGAAAACAGTGTGGTAAGAAGAGCCATTGCTAATCATGTTTTCAAAGGTCGTTTTGATTGCGTTGTTGGGTGTTCTACGCCGTTTTCAACATCATATATGTCAAATCGCACGCACTGTTCATATACTCATGCGTCCTGGGTGATTCAACCCAGCTATGCGTTAGGACTGAAAACAGTGTGGAAAGAAGAGCCATTGCTAATCATGATTTCGAAGGTCGTTTTGTTTGTATTGTTGGGTGTTTTACGCCGTTTTCAATATCATGTATGTCAAATCACCCGCACTGTTCACATACTCATGCGTCCTGGGTGATTCAACCCACATACTCAGTAGTACTGAACACACTGTGACAAAGGGAGCAATTGCCCGTCCTGCTTTCAGAGGTCGTTTTGTTGGTATTGTTGGGTGTTTTAGGCCGTTTTCCACATCATTCAAGTCATACCACCCCGTCAGTTCACACACTCGTGATCCCTGGGTGAATCAATCCTGCTATGCAATAGACCTGAACACATTGTGGCAAAAGAAGCAATTGCCCGCCATCCTTTAAAATGTCGTTTTGTTTGCATTGTATGGGTTTTGATCTTGGAAGCGAGTTGTTGCATGACTAAATAAGTGTGGAAAGGGGCATACAATAACTGCATGTGGGAAAGGGTGAGTATGTGTTCACTGGTCTTCGCACCTCTGCAGGTCAAATCCCTTTCGGCGGTACAGTGAACGATTTTCCCATAACCCCGTTCCCACATGCATACACTCCCTATAAATGAACTATCGAAAACATTGTGATAAAAACAGCCATTGCTCATCATGTTTTCAAAGGTGGTTTTGCTGGCATTGTTGGGGTTTTAGGCCGTTTTCAACAGCATGTAAGCCCAATCGCCATCACAGTGCACATACTCGTGTGTTTGTGTGATTCTATCCAGATAGGCAATAGGACTGAAAACAGTGTGGAAAGAGGAGCCATTGCTAATCATGATTTCAAAGGTCGTTTTGTTTGTATTTTTGGATTGTTTACGCCGGTTTCAACATCATATATGTCAAATCACCCGCACTGTTCACATACTAATGCGTCCTGGGTGATTCAATCCAGATACTCAATAGTACTGAACACACTATGACAAAGGGAGCAATTGCCCGCCCTGCTTTCAGAGGTCGTTTTGTTTGTATTGTTGGGTGTTTTAGGCCGTTTTCAACATCATTCCAGTCATACCACCCCGTCAGTTCACACACTCGTGATCCCTGGGTGAATCAACCCAGCTATGCAATAGACCTGAACACATTGTGGCAAGAGAAGCAATTGCCCGCCATGCTTTAACGTGTCGTCTTGTTTGCACATACTCATGTTTTTTGAGTGATTCTACCCAGCTAGGCAATATGACTGAAAA